>KV424494.1:0-60927 GCA_001632445.1 Peniophora sp. CONT | reverse complement strand
ACACCCGAAAGACCTCGTCGAGCTCGACCACGTTCCGACTCCCGCACCAGCAGCACCAAGTCGCATTCCCATCCCGAAACGTCTAGTCGATCTACGTCACATCAGTCCAGAGCCCGAGTCCAAGACGCAGAAGAAGCGCGACGGTCCCGTTCTGAAGAAACGTGGGAGTGTGCAGGATCTGGTAGGGTTGTTTGAGAGCGTTCAGGAGAAGGAGGAGAGGTTGATTAAGGAGGGAAGGGAGGAGAGGTTCGGGAGGGGGAAGGGCGTTGGGAAGCTTGGGGCCGCGCGGGCGTGGAAGCCTTGAAGCTTTATCTTTATAATTTGAAACTTGGATATCTTTCTGGAGATGATATATGTTATGGTGGATCTACGTATGATCTTGCGTTTCGTTCTCTTCTTGCACCTATGTGCGCTCTTGTGTATATGTGTCTGGAATTGTTTCTTGCGTCGCACCACCGCTACTCTCCCTCCTCCACTGTTATTGCTTTCTTACTACGCATATCCATCCACTGCCTGTTTGTTTGTCTCTCTGTTTCTGAATCTGTCGCACTCTATGCACACACTACTGATGAATGTTATGCTTTTGATCGAAAACTCGTGCGCCCGCCTCTGGTTATCTGGCAAGGCCCGACGGAGAGAGGGTACCCAGCGAGCAAGGATCTAGACGCCCTGGCCATGATGTATAATTTGCAGACCTTTGCATGTCCCTGGTAGTATATCGGCTAGTACACCCGCCTGTCATGCGAGTGCGCGGGAGAGCGGGGTTCGACTCCCCGCCAGGGAGTTAAAAGCCATGTTGAACTTTTATTGCTTTCGCCGACTCGGAAGGTTTCCAATGTATATCAGAGCTACTCCAGATGCCACAGTTCGGGTACACAATTTTTACCATCATATAATAGCTATTGGAGACGAACTATATTGTACCGAGATATAGACCATTAAGCGCATAGTAGAGCTATATGTAGAGTGTAGAACGGACCACTGACACGCAGCCAATGTCCACCGGCATCGTAAATTGCCACATCATTGTATGAATCCGTATATCCGAGCCGTTTCTCGTGGTACGCTAGGCTTGTCCTTGATGCGTTTGCACCTCTTCTTATGTTGGCCCTCTTTCCAATCTCTGCACGAGCTTAGTCAGTGTTCTGAGCACTGGATCAGAGTACAGACGGAAGCACGTACTTAAGCTGGCAAGACTTCCCGCAGTATCGCTGGTGCTCGGACGTTAGTAAGACCTCGAGTCAACCGACGCGGCAAGCACTCACCACCTCGCCGCATCCCACGCACACCCTTGACGGATTCGGCGCCGGCTCTGTATGATACTGGCAATCTCGCCACGAGCATGATTGAGCCGCTCGTTTCCCGAATCGCTCATACTCTTCCCTCTCCTTAATCTCCTCTAGCCCAACAGTCATGCCGAGCTCGTACCACGCTTGCACGAAGTCATCGCGGTCCGCATCATGCGAGAGACCGCCCTTTGGGAGCGTCCGAAGCGTCGTGAGCGTCGGATACCATTCTCTGCGTACAGAATGTTTGAAAGCCTTTAGGAGCGAGTTCCTGCCACTGCGCATAGAAAGTGTGTGGCCCAGTTCCGTCCAGACTCGCATGGGGTGCAAGCATCCGGATAAACCCGTGTAGCCTGCGTTGCGATGTTAAAACGGCTGGAAGACTGTATGAACAGCGCAGACTAGTTTACCTAGCGGAACGAGCGGTTGAATTCTGACTGCCAAAACAATCGTTAGAGAGAGGAGCTCGATGACTTCACATTGTTTGATCAGATGAGCGGCTCCCTCTGAGACGTTTGAGATCTGGCTGAACAGACTGAACTTTGTATTAGCAGAGATAAGGGTGTCCGTAAGCTTCATCGATATACCTGAATGTGATCAATGTATGATGTAGTATCATGAACAACTGCATATCGTCCTTCGTGCCCTTCATAATTTGTCGGTCCACAGCCTGACGCATACTCCAGAAAGTGCCAGCGGCTTGAACATGAGGCACGAACTCTTCGCGTAGAATCGTTTTACCGATCATCTTCAACAGGAACAATAGACGGCTGTCTATATGCTGAGGATGGCGGAAGCTAATCTCCAGACGGTCGAGAAACGCGCGGGGACCATACACTCCCAGAATCTCGTCTTCTACGAATGATATGAACTCCGGTGGCTCATCCTCTGGTGAATCAAGGGGTGTCTTGAAAGGCGCAGGCCAGATATTCTGGTAAGGTATGGCAAGAAGGCCCTCCACAATACCTCTGTCGTCAGCTGGGTCGTGTCCATGAAACCATGCAAACAGAACGATGCGGTAGAAAGGTTTGTATTCTGGCCCATTCGATGCTTCTCCAGAGGGATCGACGGCGCTGAGGTAGAGCTAGTAAGTCCAGCTTCTTAGCCAGAACCGGATAGACATCGAACCTCATGTGTATTGCAGCGGCCGTTGTCACCCTGACTAACATGAGCTGGTACGCTGCCTTTGACGAGGGGTGCCAGTTGGTGCAGACGAAAGCATGTGGTCGGTCAATTATGATGCGCCACAGCTGATCCGCGATAGACAGTATACGGATACGAAGTGGTGAATGTCGTCCATTATCCGGTAAGTTTTTACAGCGTGTTTCAACTGCATAGAAGCTTGATTCTAGTATCTTGAAGAAATCAAGAGCCCAAGTCTGAAAACACCTTACGTCAATCCCACTCGTGAAGCATCTGAGAGTAAATCAGCAATTCACCTGGTAAATCTGGCTTAGAACGTCGTCGTTGCTGATGACTTGCTCGCAGAAGTCGAGGAGACCGGCATCTACCGCGCGATTCCAGCGTTCGAACCCGGTGTCCGTGAGATCGGGGCCAGTCGCCTTGTAGAAAGCGGTCGCGTATTGCATGAGAGATGTCATATTAGAAAAGGAAGGATATAGCGTCAACTGCTCGTGTAATGTGAGCAGCGGCTCAAGTGCTGCCTTTGGACCCTTCTCCCAACGTTTCTGGGCGTCCGCGATAGCAGAGTCTAGAGCTGCACTGAGCACTGCGTGATCCGGTTTTTCGTTCCGTTCTTCAGCAGTAGGCCAGCCGCGAGGAAGAACAGCAATATTACGGGTGATCTTTTGGGCGAAAGGCTCGTGAAGGTCGACATGACGTTCCATGGTGCGCTAAACGAATAGGCGACCAGTCAAGATGAAGGTCAAGAACAAGAGGGAACGGGGATCTGAACGCATCACTGCCGCGCCGGCGTTTGCCGCATTTTTCAGGTCGATAACGATTTAACGCGGTTACAATCAGCCTCACTGTCAAGCCCTGACTGGACATCGATGTCTACAATTCAACCTTCAAGAACCATCGACAGAACTACCGTACTGGCACCCAAACTGCGCTGTTTGTGGCGCTCATTCGTGGGATAAGTGTGGCGTCAGATGCGTACTACAAACTATGTCCGCCTGGTAAGATACGGTACTTAGCCAGCTTACTACCCGACAGGAACCAGCTGTATCGTAGTCTGCATGGCATTATACGGGCGATAGTATTATACATGAATCTAATATACAATCATACCGTAAACCGCGGATCATCATTGTATGAATCTGTACATTCGTGGGGTCTGTCGAGGTACGCTAGGCTTGTCTTTGATGCGCTTGCACCTTTTCTTATGTTGTCCTTCTTTCCAATCTCTGTACAGCATCAGTCAGTATTGGAAGCAAGTAATATCACAAAGCGGGGGCACATACTTGAGCTGACAAGGTTTCCCACAATACCGCTGTTGCTTGGACGTCAGTTGGATACTAGTAACGGTGCAAGAGGGACTTACCACTTCACCGCATCCCACGCACACCCTCGACGGGTTTGGCGCCGTCTCTGTATGATACCGACAGTCTCGCCATGAGCACGATTGAGCCGCTCGTTTACCGAATCGCTCATACTCCTCCCTCTCCTTCACTTCATCCAAGTCAACGGTCATCCCGAGCGCGATCCACGCTCGTACAACATCATCGCGGTGTGTATCGTGCGATATCCCAGCCTTTGGAAGTGTACGTAGCATCGCGAGCGTCGGATACCATTCCCTACGAACGGAGTGCTTGTAGGCTTTGAGAAGCGAGTTCCTCCCACTGCGCAGAGAGAGCGCCGTCCCCAATTCCGTCCACACCTGCATGGGATACGAGAGGATTGATAAACCCGAATAGCCTACACAATCATGTCAATAAGTACGAACAGGGCAAGTCGACTTGAGACTGCAGAACGACGTACCCAACGGGACGAGTGGCTGTATTCTGACGGCAAGGACAACAGTGAACGACAGAAGCTCTATGATATCGCACTCCTTCACGAGATAAGCGGCTCCCTCGGAAACGCTCGAGATCTGGCTGAATAGGCTGAAGATGTTATCAGCAAAGAAAGACGCCATACATTCCGTATTCAGCTACCTGCATATAATCAAGACGTGGCGCGCTATCATGAATAACTGCATATCGTCTTTTGACCCCTTCATCACTTGCTGGTCCACGGCCTGCCGCATGCTCCAAAGAGTACCGGCAGCCTGTATATGAGGCACAAACTCCTGTCGCAAGATCGTCTTACCGATCATCTTGATCAGATATAAGAGGCGGTTGTTGAGGTTTTGAGGATGGCGAAGACTGATTTCAAGGCGGTCAAGAAACTCGCGAGGACCATACACGCCAAGGATCTCATCTTGGATGAAAGATGTAAACTCTGCCGGCGGGTCGTCAGGAATATCCAAGGGAGTTTCAAACGGCGCCGGCCAGAGATCCTTGTACGGCGTGAAGAGCAGCATCTCCACAAGGCCCATGTCGTCATCTGGATCGTGGCCATGCATCCATGCGAATAGGACAACGCGATGAAAGGGTCGATATTCGGGACTCCCGTAAGATTGCCCCGAGGGATCGAGTTCTCTGAGACAAAACCGATGAGTCAGCGCTCTCGGATACGGCCATCGTTCGGGAGGACAACCTTATGTTTGGTGTGGCGGCAAAAATGACTCGGGCTAGCATGAACTGGTATGAAGCTTTTGACGTACTGTCCCAACTCGTGGAGACAAAGGCATGTGGTCGGTCAATGATGATGCGCCACAGTTGATTGGCGATGGATACAACCCGAGCGAGAAGAGAGGATTCGCGCCCAGAATCTGGTAAGCTTTGCAAACTCCTGTGCACCGTTCGAAAGGTAGATTCGAGGATCTCAAAGAACTTGAGATTCCAAGGCTGAAATACCCAAACGTCAATGGAACCCACTTATAGATCACAGATCATCCGTATGCTTACCTGGTATATCTGGCTCAATACTTCGTCGCTGCTGACGACTCGTTCGCAGAAGTCTAGCAGACCAACATCTATGAGGCGCTTCCAACGCCCGAAGCCAGGTTCCTCCAGATCGGGACCGGTCGCTTTGAACAAAGCGGCGGCATAGTACGCAAGAGGAGTTATATTTGGGAAACCGGGGTGTAGTGTCAGCTCCTCATGCAATGTAAACAAAGGCTCGAGCGCTGCCTCGGGACCCTTCTTCCAGCGTCTTCTCGCATCCGCGAAGGCAGAATCTAATCTTCTTGAAAGTGCTGCCGTGTCCGGTGTATCGGTTGGGTCTGTAGTAGGCCAGCCGCCAGGCAGAACGACGACATCACGCCGGATTTTCTCGGCAAATGATTCCTGAAGGTGTCGGGCGGTCATCCTGGCCGGGTTGCCCAAGATGGAGGTCAAAAACAAGCCAGGAGACGTTGTGATCCGCGCGGATCACTATCCCGCCCGGGCCGGCTTTTGCCGTGAGTCACAGGTGGGGCGTCCAAGGACCCCTGAAAGCCCACCCAGATGCTCGATACACGCGGCGACCCAAAAGGATCGGACTTTCCTAAGGTTAGGGTTACAATTTGGATCGGACTTTGATCGAGGATGGCCCCAAAGGTACAGTTTGGATCGGACTTTATCTCGAGCATAAATCAATATAAATAATATTTTCGCAGTATTTCCAGGCTGCTCACCGGTACGGGTACGTCTGACACTGTTCAGATGCGCTGGAGGGTACTTACAGTGGTCTCAGTAGCAGTACGAGCTCCAAATAGTACCAGATTGCCTGTGCACAGTGGCCCGGCGGACGCCGAAGGGTCGAACTAATATCGAGCATCAGCGACTCCCACCACCCATGGATCGGACTTGTATCGAGGCTCGGGCACCCAATTTTGCAGTTTGGATCGGACTTTTATCGTACCTTCGCCCAGATCCGGGCCATTTTGGATCGGACTTGTATCGAGCATCTGGGTTGGTTTTCAGGGGTCCTGGCGTCCACGATCAGCAGCAACAAAGCATGCAACTTGATCTCGACTTGAATACCTTGTATGTTGAGCCACAATGGAACGACAAATTTCACCGTCTCAATGGCATAAACTATGTAGCCTGCTACATATTCTGCGTGGCGCGTATTCGTGGGACTGGTACGAGGTCAGATGATGAGCCACGACTCAAAGTGGCGGACAAGGCGAGGACCTCTTGAGTGGCCGGCATAGTCTTGACGCGCTTAAGCTTGATGAGCGTACTTATCTCTCTGAACACCGCAGTCATCTTAATCCCCTTCCTCTCTCTCTCTCAGTAGCTACGATGACCGAAACACTGGTCTCCGCTGTCCGCGCTCGTCTCACCATCGATGTCGACTCGATGAACCCTCTTGTGGCTGCTCGGCACGCCGCAGAGGGCCGCTTTCAGGATATGACCTCTAATCAGGCTATTGCGTATGGAGAGTCTACTCGCTCTGAACAGGCAACTGTTCTTGCCGATGCTATCAAGATTGCACGCTCAACGTTGGGTGATGTCGTGGAAGAGGACGCGCTTGTCGATCAGGTCGTCGATGTCTTCGTGCGTCGAGCTCTTATATGCTGCACGTTCTCGAATACTGATCCACGAGCCAAATCTAGACCGTCCTGCTCGCAAAGAATGTCATTCCTCACATAACTGGGCGCGTTCATGCCCAAACTGCGCCTGAGACAGCCTTCAACACCGAGGCAACTATCGCACATGCGAAGAAGCTTGTGGCTCTCTTCGAGGAACATGGCATTCCCAAGTACGCGCATCGTACAGACGCACTGCTGCTTGGCCCTGATCTCTTACTCACAGGGAACGGGTTTCGATAAAGATACCGGCTACTGGGCCAAGTATCTTAGCCTGCGCTTATCTCGAGAAGATCGGCATTCGCACTCTCGCGACTTGCTTGTTCTCCGTGCCTCAGGCACTTGCTGCTCATCAAGCCGGCTGTCTCTATGTGGCACCTTACTTTAACGAACTCCGCGTTCACTTCGAACCCAATCTGTGGAAGAAGTACGACGACACGGCACGCGAGCACCCCATGGCCAGCGTCATCCACGACATTGTTGCTACCTATAAGAGCATCGGCGCAAAGACGCTCGTTATGCCCGCAAGCATCGTGACTGGCGAGGAGGTGAGAGGGGGTATATAAACCGCGCTTTCATACGCTAACATTGACCAGGTCGTCGCGCTTGCCAGTCTCCAGCCTGATCACCTTACGCTTTCCGGATCTGTGCTCGATCTACTAGCAGCACTGCCCAACAATCCACTGCCCGAACCGCTTTCGCTTCCCGCAGGTCTGCTCTCGTCTCCGTGTCTTATTGGCCATCTACTGACTCAATGGGTTTCTTGCAGCCTCTTCCTTGACGACGACGGATTACCTTGCTTCAGACGCGCAGGCGCTCGCCCAAGCAATCGAGAGTGATGCGGAGACAAACAGGAAGCTCGCCGACGCCTTGCTTATTTTTGGCGATATGGAAGAGAAGCTGAGGGCCCTCATCCGCACGCAACTCCACGTTTAGCCATCCGGACGGACTGGGGAGATGTGCCAATGTAAAGGCTTTACATACAAAGAGTACAGGAAGTGGATACAGTGCATTTGGAAGACCAGACAATTATGCAAGCGGGACCGTGATAACGCTCAAACTCAGAGCAGGCGCGCTGAACTCCAGTGTCTGCGCAACATCGATGGTGCTGCTAACAGGCACAACAGCATCGGGCGTGTCCGGCGTATTGCTCGCGTTCGCGGGCCCGGAAAGCTGTACCAGCGTTCCCTGCGCGCTTACAGCCGCAGGAAACTGAAAAATGACATTTGCAACGGACGAAATGTCCGTATTGGCGACCTTGATGATGTAGGCCGAAGGGGAGTCTTGCGACACTACGCTCCAGAAGACTGTACCGTTAGGGTCGCCGTGAGTAGGTGTGGTAGGGAGGTAGGAGTCGCCGCGGTTGAGACTGAACAGTTGCTGAACGTAGTAGCTCGTGCTCTTGTACACATTGCCAGCGTCGAAGGTGATCAAATTGGGCGTCCACTGGTTCTCGGTGACATGACCCAGAAGCGGCGCGTAGCTAGCAGCGAAGACGATATCCTATACGAACGCGATCAGCTGAGTCCCCTCAGTTCGCGCGATAGGGTAGACTGACAGAGTTACGCTCGAGACCCATCATAAACGCAGCCTCCGAGATACTGCCCGAAACAATGGGGTAGACGAAGCGACCTTCTTCAGGTGTACCCTAAGCGAGGACGTGAGTGACATGCCGTCAAGTAACGATGGGGCCGCTTACAAAAATGTTAGACGAGTTTGTCGAGATCGCCGCGTACTCGCCTTCGAAGTACGTGGTACCGTTCCGCTCGAAGCCGTCATACATGATACTGTTCTGCGCGAACCAGGCTGAAAGTCACGTTAGTACCGACAGGAAACAGCAATAGTGAACGGCGTACTTGGCGTGTCGTAGACGTGAGAGTCGTAGGACTGGGGGACAGGGTCGAGAATTGGGTTGAAGATGTAACTCGTCGCGAGGAAGCGGATGTCGGGGTAATCAGCTTGAAGCTCCGTGAGGAAGGCGGTCCAACGGTAAGTGTACGTCGTTGAGAAAAAGTCCTCATTTCCAACCTATGTCATCGCACATCAGCCTTTGAAAAAATGGAGGGAGAAGGAGAACACACCTCGACGTAATGAACTTCAAAAGGCTCAGGATGGCCGAGGGAAGCACGGAGTGCGCCATTGGGCGTCGATGTGTTGCCGACGGCGAATTCGATCTGCTTTGCAGTCAGTATGGTGTCTTAAGTCAAGATCAGTGCAACGCACCTGTTGCCGCGCTTGTTCAATGTATGGCCCAAGAGCATCTTCCTCGACGCTCGATCCGTCAAGCGAGTACCCAGCCCAGACAGCCATGATATTCTGCATCCCCATCAGCTCCACCCAAACGAGGTACTCATAGACACCGAG
Source organism: Peniophora sp. CONT (assembly GCA_001632445.1). Lineage (NCBI taxonomy): Eukaryota > Fungi > Basidiomycota > Agaricomycetes > Russulales > Peniophoraceae > Peniophora > Peniophora sp. CONT. The sequence goes on along the minus strand of KV424494.1, from coordinate 51,693 downwards.
GCCCTGTCGAATCACATATCAGTACTAGACCGCAACCGCAACCGCATAGAGGTCACTTACGTCGGTGTTGATGTACGACCAGTCACCCTCACGGCCGGGGCGGTCAGAAAGCGGACCAAGCGTGGCATTCCATTGCCACCTTGTCGGTATACTCTGTCCCTCCAAGTTGTTGCCTCCGGGCCAACGGAAGAACGACGGACCAAGGTCCTTAAGCGCCTGTGCGATATCCGATCGCATACCGTTCTCCTGTTCGCCCCATGTCGGAGGGAAGAGGCTAAACAATCCCAGATGGACAGTACCGGTAAAGTTCGAGAAGGTCAGGGTGAAGTTGTTGTTCGTGTCGGAAGCGGATGAGGTGGGAGTGAGTGTGAGGTTGACTTGTGTCCACTCAGTTGTTGGCTTGAGTGAAACGCTCGATGAGCCGAAGCTCTCGCCAGAGCTCGATTGCAAGCCGACAGTCGCATTGACTGCTGAAGAAGGTGTCGTAGGGAAGCGGTAAAAGAACGAGGCGTTGTACGTCCAAGAGGAGTTCACGGGGATACCCCAGTAGCCGAGGTTCCCTACGCCTGCGTCAGATGCCTCGGCCGTAATCGTGAGTTCCAGTGCATTGGGTAGTGCGGAGGATACAGCATCGGCGACGACGGTCAGGTCGGCGGAGCCAATGGGAGCCCATGCGTAGAGCGCGGAGGTGTTGCCCGGTGTCACTTGCTGGAAAGCGCGGTTTTGTAGTACTTAGTGGGCTGTCAGTACGGTGATAGTACAGCGCGGAGATGGATAAGCGTACGTTCTGCATACAGGCCACCGTCGCCACTGTGCGAGATATCCTCGTACATCAACCCCCCTGCGCCGGTATGTCAGGTTTACGGCGGTACTTTCAGCCACGATGTACGCACATAGGGTTGGTGCAATGTCATGACTGGCGGTCCCATTGACAATGACAGTCGTCTGCGCGGAGGACGGCTGCAGCAGGGAAGAGGCAAGGAATGCTACTCCAAGTGCGAGAACCATGGCGTTTTGTTCGGAGCCTCGCATCTACCTTCCCTGCACATATAAAAGAGTAGGGCGGCACCGGAGCACCAGCTCAGCGTGGACCTCATGACCTATCCAAGCTGGTGACGAATACAGGAAATATGTTTAGGCAGCCAGCACAAGGAGCACAAGGACAGCGTTACTTGTGATGGAGAAGCACGATTTGAACATCCGCGCACTATCTGACGTATCCTTTGAAGGCACAGCTATGTATCATGAGAAGATGGCGCTGCTTTCGCAATAAGACGGTGTTTTTCGCAGCAAGAAGCCGGCCCCGTGATGCTAGAGGACATCCACAGAAGAGCAGCTGGCGTTCCGACGACTGGTACACAGCGGCCCGCCAACCTCCGTCAGTCCGCGGATAGGCTCGGCTACCGGGCAAGCACATGTATTTGGATACCTAAAATTTGTTTGTTATCTGAGTGCCGGTGTTGCGATCGTCAGAGGAAGGATATTCGTATGGGCTCATGAACGTCAGAAAGAACTCGGACTCGGAGGGGCCACGCGTGAACGGCGCCATCGTGACCCCGCGCGGTTGATCTCGAACCACGACCGCCATTTTACTCCCTCATTGTGATAGCCAATATCTATCGTATATAAGAACAGCCGTGGGGTACAGTCAATTGGAAACTGCACTTCAACGTGCCCGGCGACGCTGAAGCGATTTACCGGGCGATCTGGCGTAAATAAAGATACGCGTCATATGATATTTGAGGTTTCCTCGTCGCGCGGGATCCATGAACACTGATCTTATTGCGCAGGTAAGAAACTGAACAGTGATTATTCCATGCTGGCCACCAGATAATGCGAAGGTACAACAGTCGCACGAGGAGACGGTAGGTACATCATTGTCAACGAATCCGAGATAAAGTCCAGATGATCGATAAATGAGGGTTATCAAGAGGTATATGGCGCACGACGAGCGAGTCCGCTCCAAGGTAACCGCCTCAGTTGTCGACGACAGTCGTCGCCCACTCCTGAGTAGTCCTACCACTGCAAGAATCGAAGAGGATCTGTAACGAATATACATGTCAACCTCCATTTCGAAGACCAGTTCAGAGAACAATAGTGCTCACGTAACTTCCCTCCGCGTTATCCGCAGCAGTCAAACAGTCCGTGCCCTTGCCCGAGCCAGCGTTGACAATCGTTCCCTTGCCAGACACTCCCTCCACGGTCCAATCCTCAATCGACACAGTCCAACGCTGAAACTGGTCGTCTTGACAATTGTCGAGGAAGAGAGGTCCGAAAGTGGCGACGCCGTTCGCACTAATACAACGAGCGGTTCCGCCGCTCGAGAGTGTGTCGTTGAGCGCAAGCTGGGTCGGGGTAGTAGGCGCGCCGCGAGGGAGATTGAAGACCGTAAGAGCCGAAGCACAGGGCTGGAGAGTGAGTTGGGAGCCGACGGTGGTCCCTGTGCCCGCGACGCAGAGGCCCGTGCCGTTGAGCTGGACCTTGACGGCCGAGTTCGGGGCGATTCTGCAATTGATTTGGTCAGAGAACCGTTCCAGATGTGAATTAAGGAAATGAACTTGCTCCGCCGCAAAAGCAGAGAGGGCAAAAGCCGAGAGGACAGCGGCGAGGAGGAACTTCATGTTGCTTAGTTTGAAGAAGTGAAGGAGCTTTAGAATTGGAGAGAAGGAGAGTGGATGCTGATTTTCCGTCACTTGAACGACGCGTACTTATACGCGCAGCGTATCACCAGACGGAGATTTGCATCCGGACTATGCCATTGCGATGCACAAAATGGGGGGCATAGAAGACGTACGGCCAAGACTGTTGCGGTTTGAAGATCCCGCAAACGCTTGAACGACCCGGACGCAAGCAACAAACAGCGGTACTCTGATCAACGCCCATCATAGGCTAGGCTAACCGAATACTCGGGGCGTACGTCGAGAAGCACATTTTCAAAGCGGTAAGATCACACAGCACAGCGCAGATCTTGGCGGCAGCCTGTATCGCGCCACAACGAAGTCTTCCGCTCGTGCTTCTTTGTGGATTGAGAGACAGCATCGTGGTTTCAGCTATTCGCCGTGGGCCTTGAGGTCACCGCAGAGACCAGACGACGGTGTCAAGACGCTTCGTTGAGTGTTGCCGCCAGCAAAGTCATGAATTCGCCACTCGCGCTAGGGCCGGTATGGACCTCATCTAGGCTACGCGACAAAGTACGGAAGCACAATCCAGTCGGCAGAATGGAGCCATCTACGCGTGGTGATACTGGTCGCGGCCAGCAATTACAGTCACCGCGAGCGTATCCGGCGGTCCATGGAGGTATCCGCCTCCCGACGGTCGAAGTGGGGTCACCGCAGGTCACCGCGGCGCTCGTTGCGGCTGCACACTTAGATATCACTGCCCCGTCGTCCGGCGCTGTTGACTGTATGAATGTACCCTAGTTCCAAGGAGAACCAAGGGGGGCAAGATGCCCGCATAGCGAAGAAGCGCATCATGCTTGGGCCAGCGAGGTCTTGAGATGATGTTCATCGGCGCTCACCAGGCTTCTCGGGCGTAGACGAGGGGTTCAAAGTGCGCATGGGTCCGTATGTTGCCAATTTCTGCAATGGATTTCATATCGTGAGCGACAAAAGAAGCTACAAGTTGTACTTATGTGCGAGCTCATGAAGGTAGAGAACTGGCAGGCGTTAGGCGTGCATCGCGCGCCATCGGCGTACCGGGCCGACTTGTCGGATCGGCCCGGAAGCGTGTTCGCACACTGCTGGGTTCAATTTACGACGGTCACTGTGAGTTTCTCTGGTCATCATATGTAGAGCCATCGCATCCTCTACAGGCGAATCAAGTTCTTTGTACTCTCTTGCAAGTTTTCAACGAGGCAGACATTTCGGGAATTCAAGCTTTCATCGTCGCGCAGCCTCAAGATTCATGGCCAGTAACAAAGTGTTGCACAATGAGAAGTCTATATCAACCACCATACGCTGTAAGGATACGGTATGGGTGTAGCTATAGCGGGAACATCACTGCCAACAAATTCCAATAAAGTGTCCAAAGGTTGAAGAAAAAGGGCATTAAAAGGTCAAGGTCGTACGTCAAGCGACTGCAATCTCGTGCGACTCTCAGTTGGCGACCGTCACCCACTGCTGAGTAGCGCTGCCATCGCAGGGAGAGAAGATGATCTGTAAATCACACGCGTGTCAACACCCGTGCAAGCAACTGCACACGACAATGCTACTCACAGAAGCGCTCGCCTGGCTAGAGGACGCAGACAAGCAGTTACCGGCGCCAGCATCGAAGATAGGACCTTGGCCGTCCTGGGTCTCCACACTCCAACGCTGGAACAGGTCGTCCTGGCACACGTCAAGGAACAAAGGCTGCCCGTTGGGAATGCCCTGGGCGCTGATGCACGCCGTGGGCCCGCCGCTCGACATGGACGCTTGGAGCGCAATCTGAGTCGGGTCGTCCGTGGGGCCGGTAGGCGCGCCGCGAGGGAGATCGAAGGCCGTACGGTCGGAGGTGCATGGTTGGAGCGAGAGGTGGGAGCCGACGCTGGTGCCCAAAGCCTCGACGCAGAGGCCCGGGTTCGAGCCGGCGAGCTGAAGCTTGGCGAGTGCGTTCGGGGCGATGCTGAAATGAGAAGGATCAGAGAACCGTTCTGAACGTCAAGTTTTTGGGTGGACGTACGTGGCGGCGGAAGCAGAGAGAGCGAAAGCCGAGAGGATGGTGGAGAGGAGGAGCTTCATGTTGGTGTAAAGATAAAGAAGTGATAAGAGAGCTTGTGAAGTAGAGCGATGAAGAGTAGGTGCTGACTTTTTCCGGCACTGAGACGCTGAGTACTTATACGTTCAGCGTCAATCCCAGATACCCGCGCCCATGTAAGAAAAATGAACCGTTCAAGACGTACAACCACAGCCGAACGGCTTAAACATCCCGTAGATGATGAGTATGCGAGCCGAGCTACAACGCCGCTCCATTACCATCCTGCACTCGGCGAGTACTCACCGGAAATTTAAGGTGTATACTCAGAAGCACACAGCTCATGCACCACATCGTACGTAGATCTTGGCGACGGACAGCATCACGCCGGACCACCGCCAACGAATGAAAATGGTCTTGTGTGTTGTTTCCGTGTTTGATAGACATCGTCGACGAGGTTCCAGCCGACTCGGACTTGCTCGCTGGTTGCCAGTTTGGACTAAGCGATATCGCGCGAGGAGCTCAGGCTGTGCAGTAAGCAGCACACCGATGCCCGAGCCTGAGTCGGCAATCACCTCGAGATCACGAACGTATCGCGTAGCGAGCCTTCTATGCGACCACCTACGAAATTGTCAGCGTGGCGGTGTTCCCTACGTCCAGACGGCCATAGTTGACCTGCAGTACATAGCGAATCAAAACGCACGTCTGGCGGAGAAAGCCGAAGAGTTCGGGTGACGACCTCAACGGGTCGCATCATTATATTCGCGGCCATCATTGTGAAGTGTGCAAAAACCCCGTCTGGGTGAAAAACGGTCCGCGGTGAAGGACAGAGAGCAGACTAAGGTCCTTCGCTGTGCATCGTTGACCTTGAAATTGTGCGGTGTGATGGTGGTTCCAGGGTGTGGTGCAGAGACACAGCACAAAGCAGGACTTGATCTTCACTGCTACAGGCATCGTACGATCAATAGTTCAGTTCGCCGTGTACCCCATAGACCAGAGACCAAGAAGATCATCCCCATCCGGACGAACCCGATCCCCGACGGTTAGAGTGGGTCTCAAGTTGGCCGTTAGAAAAGAAGCATCCTTTTGGCATCATTGGGCGCGCATCAGCAGAATACAGTCGATCATTTTTCAGCCGTTTAAGGTATTACCTATGAACGGCATCTTCATCTTCGTCGGCTTTCCATATCCGGCGACGGATACCCTCGGGCCAGGGCCTTGCTTGCAAGAATCTGTCAACACAGCGCATCAAATTTCTACCACGAGAAGGGTGAGCTTTTGGACGCTGATCGAGAGTCGAAGCATAGAGTCAACTTCGCAGGGAGCAGACGACGCGGTAGTGTGAACCGACCAGCTTCCATTATCCCGACCAGAGAGTTCGAACATTCAGATCGTCTGAATGGCTCCCATATTAGCCAGGTCATAGAAAGTATGAGAAGCTACTGTGTTTGAGCTCATGAGCGTCAGAGAGAACCTGTAGAGACCACGCGTGCGCGCGCCGTCGTCGTCACCGTGACCGGACGCGCGTGCGCAGGCGATTCCGAACCGAACGTCTCGCGCGCTTGCGCACTTATCTCGATCCACAACGACCACTCCGGCCAAGCTGGCTATCCTGTAATACCACGACACGCATATAGGTGATTGAGGGAATCAATTGAACTGCCAGGATTGGATATCTGAAGGAGAGAGCTTGCTAGACAAGATATCGCCATGTCGCTGTTGAGCGATCCAGAGTGCGTACGTTCTATCCATTATATTCTGCTCCGACGGCTGCGATGGAATACCTGTCAATTGAGCTATACAATTCACATGATACCTGCATCATCTGCTCGTGGATTGAAGCCATTGGCCATTCATGCTGTTTGGTGCCACAACTCAAGCCTTACGATATCTGACACACAATCTACAGTTTCCTAATCCACAGCCTGCGCTTAAACTACCTGCGCAACGTCGAAGACCCATACGGTCAACGTCTCATCTCCTTCTCCCCCTTCTACTCGTCCAACCCCTACGTCGCCGCCGCCCACCTATCCGACATCGACCGCTGGCCCGAACTGCACTCCCCTTCCTCCCCGCACATATCCGAAGATGAAGCAGACAACGAACAGTCCTCCCGCCCACGTCGTCGGTCGGGCTTTCCCGGCGCAACGGGTCTTAAATATTCGGCGACGATCATGCCAGGGAATAGACAGAGTGGACTTGGGATGAGCGTTAGAGGACGGAGACCGGATGTGGGTGGGAAGAGGATGAGCAGGATCTCGGCCAAGAGAGCTAGTATGGGCTCAACGCCGAGTTCACCGACTGTGATACCCGCGAGCGAGAATACGCCAGAGCCCACGGGTGTAAACAACATCACGTCCGCGTCGCCACTCGAGACGGCGCAGAAGGAGGTCGACGTCGCTCCTCCTCCCCCACCGCCTCCCCAGCCACCGGTTGTGCCGGGATTCGTGCCAAAGTTCAAGGGCGCGGCTGAGATGGATGCGAGGAGGAGGTTACGGTTGCAGGCGAGGCAGGGTGTCGCTGCTGCTGCCTCTGCTCCTCCAAAAGTCGTACCGCCTCCCAGTTGGGACTCTTCGTCGTCCGAGGGGGAATCGACGCCCGAGTTTGAGGAGGATGGATTTGATGATGTTGGCGAGGATGGAGATTTGGATATAGATGGGGACGACGGGGACGAAGAGTTCGATCCGTACGTATATCATACCCTTCACGCTTCATTCAACGTGTAACTGATTATGTCACATGTGTAGAGAGTTCGTGAACATGCTAGGCGTAACAGACGATAGCGTCGACGGTCTCTCCTCCGTCAGCATGTCCAACTCCGGCTCAATCTCAATGTCCAACCCCTCCCACCTCGCAGCTCCATCATCTCTAGCAGCCTCCATGCGCGGCCGTTCAAAGCTCAGTCCCGTCCGCGAGAAACATGGCCACGACTTTTCCTTCGTCGACGGTTCTTCCAATACCAACACTGAATCTGGCAGTGCTAGTACGACCGGTGGTGAACCGATGTTCGAGATGGTCACGCCTCCTCCGAAACCTACGGATGCAACAACGACGCCCGTACGTCCTCCGAAATCCCGACGACCATCTCAGCCACCTGCACCCGACGATCTCTTCATCCGTCAAAAGATCGTCCCTCCACCAAAGAAATCCGCCCTCAGCATGCGCTTATCCGAAGGAACAGATCTCAACCCTTTCTCAGAGCTCTACAGCGCTATATCCGGGCGCGGTGCCACGGCTCAAACATCCGTCACCGTGTTCTTCCCTCAATCTAATACGCCTACTAAACCTATGAACTTGAGCGTGAGGAAGGATTCGATTATGGAGGAGGTGCTGGGGTTCGCTTTGTGGACTTATTGGGAGGAGAAGTGGGAGCCGAGGTTGGATGAGAGTGAGGAGGAGGAAAGGTTGAGCGCTGTAGGGTGGGTGATGAGGATCGCGGAGGAGGATGGGGAGGTCGATGAGGATTTCCCTCGTGGGTACCTCAATTGACGTAGATATTTCGGCAGTGCTGATGTTGGATATAGCGCCGGATCGGATGGGCAAGATATCCAAGTTCAACTTCGACGCTTACGCCGTTCTAGCCGCATCAGCAACGCAGAGTAAGCGATACTGCTTCACATCGTGTCTTCTAATCTAATGTTACCGCAGTGCAACAAAACAAGATATTCGAAGCCAAGATCCAACGTTCTCCCTCCCGCGTAGTAAAAGCCAAACGCCCAGATCCAACACCTTTACTCGGCGTCCCCGCCCTCTCATCCAACATGTCATCCATCAGCGGTGGACCGTCAACTAGCGCTGCGATTCCTTCGACGTTCCCCAGTCATCCTGGAAGCGTGTTTGGATCGTTCAATCCTAGCAGCAGTTTCGGACCGCAGATCTTTTTGAGGATTAGAGTGCAGGATACGTTGGATGCTGTGCACGTTTATTCGACTATACATGTGTGCGTGCCGTCCCCTTCTCCCTTATTCTTGTCCTTGCTCAAAAGGCTGACTGTGGATGTGGTGTGAGTAGGACGTCGACGATGTACCTGCAAGAAGCGCTCGACATCGTCTGTCATCGACGGAAACTCCCCGCAAAAGACTACACGTTCCTCGTGAGCGATATGTCCGTACTCGTCGCCTTGGACCGTACAGTCGCATCACTGCAAGGAAAAACGGATCTATTACTCGTCAAGAAGGAAATGGTACCCAATCTCGGAGTAAACGTCGCGAAACCGGCTGGATCATCAGCAGATCCGAACTGTACGTCCTTCCTTTCCCCCCTTTACGCTGGCTAATTGAGGGACTGGTTAGCGTCGATCTTCGTTAGCAAGTCGAACAGTAATCATCAACCTGAGCCGACTGTTAGTTCCATGCCGGACTTTACGGCGGATTATAAACGGTATACTGTTTATCGGAAGATGCCGATGCTCGTAGGTCGACATGAGCGGATATTAGCTATTGATGGAGCGTACATCCACGTACGTTTCAATCTCCCCCCTCCCTTCCCACCTCTCTACCTCGAACACATATCCTGACGTTGAATCACAACAGTTCATGCCATCAAACAAAGCCAAAGCCGTCTTCGAATCTGGCAAGACCTCCTCTCATCATATCAAATCTGTCGTGGCCGCTCAACAATCGGACAAATCGAGTTCTACTTTCCGGATAGTGGTACATCGGTTGAGGGAGAATGGGGGGAACAAGAGGTACGATTTCGAGGCGGAGAGTTCGAGCGCGGCGGCGGAGATCGTGCAGACTGTTAAGAGTATGAAGAATAGTCTTGATAGGCAGAGTACGATCAAGGCGAGGAGGAGTAAACATATGGGTTGATCCTACGCACTTACCTTACGTTCTGCGCCGAGATCGAGCTGGTCTGGCATGGAGTGCTGGGATGGGAGCTCGCACGACTCGTTGGATTCAAGCTGTCGTATACCCCTTCTGCTCACTTCTTTACGCGATCTTCACGTTCGCATTGCTGTATTGTCACGTTCACCATGTTATGTGTACGCTTAGGATACCTCGACTTTTGTTATGGTTTCAAAATCATTGGCAGTACTTACCTATACTGATATAAGAGTGACCTGATAGTGGAAAGAGGTGAACGTGAAGTCCAAGTCATCGTCGGAACAACCGAGACATGCGTCGCATCCAGATCGCATCGCACGCGCCACTGGTCTGTACATGCGCTAAGCCCTAATCATTCTGATACACCACACTTAAGTATAAGGCCGCGCGCGGTAAGGCGAAGGGAATAGCGAGGTGAGGTGCCAACCCTAACCCGAATGATCTCATCGCCGGCGTTCATTCCGACGGACCGGTCCGCGGTCCGAAGGCACATTCTACCATTTCTCCCCCATCATAGGCTCTTCCACCTTTTGCAATATCAGCCATCTCTTCAAAATACAATAGTGATAGGACATAGTGCACTCTGCTCATGTACCTGAGTACAGACTCAGACGCCGAAATGAACAAAAGGCGCCCACTTCAGGAACTTGTCCTCGCCGACCTTCACTCTCAAGACTTTGACAGGCTACAGCATCATGCAACGCATATGCCGCACCCGTCCGCGCACTGAAAGTAGGAAATTTTCTGCGTTGCTCTAGAAGAGAGGCGTAGAACGCATCGGCGACGATCGGAGCTTCTGCGTCTCCTATGCTCCAAAGAGTACCGACAACAGCGCGGAAGCCCACAGCCAGCATCCCAGCGGCGAGGTGCACGGCTTCCTCAGACAGACTCGCATCGCCTGTAGCGGTTTGGCACGCAGATAAGAACGCAAGCTCTGCGCGGTCGGTACTCTCCTCCATGAGGGCTCCTAAGGTGAGCGAGCCGTCGTAGAGGACGAAACCGCTCTCCGTGGGGTTCGTCGTCTTTTGTACACCGTGACAAGCGAGGTGTACCCAAGCGCTTCCTTTCATGGCATCTGTGACCGCAGACACCGTAGCGTGCTCTTCGCCGAGGACAAATGCATATCCGGCGAACCGTCTGATGAGGATCTTCGCCTCTTCAAGTGTCCCGGGAAGGGGTGCCCAACCAGGTGCGTTCGCCTGCGTCACTACCAAGAGATGAGGCGCGTCGTCGGGACTTGCAGAGGTAGTTGAAATCCGCTGGCATCGGAGAAGAGCGGACAGGGACGGCGTGTACGATGAGACGACGCGGTCGATGACTCGCGCTTGTTGAGCGGTGGGGGCGTGCCACAACCCAGCTGCGTGTAGGGGTAGATGAGCGAGGTGACCTGTAGCGCACCAGGTAACATGCGGCAACGTGCCATCGGTCGTAGGAGGGAGCTGTGTTGGAAGCTCGTTAGCGATGCATAGTACCCACAGTCATAGGGGAGTAGCGAACCATGTCTGCCATTGCCGTCAAAATTGGCTCCGCGACTTGCACCCACAAACGTTCAAGGATGCGCGGAACGAAACTTGTCGCGCCCTGCTTTGTGATCGAGGCCGCCGTCGCTCTAGTCAAAGGATCGCGCAGTCCAGTATGACCAAGTTCGTTGAGGAAGGAGGAGTACATCGTCTGAGCGAGTTTCTGGGAGAAACAAGGCAGTGCGACGTGGCGAAGATTCCCAGCGGGCGTTAGGATCAAAGCATCGCAGCGTGAGCTATGCACGTTGACCATGACTACGGGTCCATCGACAGCGGCCGCGCGCAGCGAAGACAGTCTGGGAGGACGCAGGAAGTCACGAAAGCCGTCGATGGCACGGATCTCTTCCAACAGACCCTCATATTGCCGAGCAAGGTCGCGACGGTTCTTGGCTGCCTGTTCAATACCTGAAGCGTTGACTTCTGGCATGGTTCTAGCAGGGTCGAGACTATGACGATCCGCTTTGTGGCCATTAGAAGATTGCAGTGCGACAGCCACGCGTTCAAAGTCATCCGCTAGAGTAGCATTCACCGCACGGATACTATCCACGGGGCTGCGCAGGTTGGAGAGCTGGGACCAGACGATGCCTCTGCCTGCTTCAAGCCACTGGACCGCCAGATCCATTCGTCCAACTGATATGGCCGCGGCAGCAGCCTCGCTGATGACATCCCCAAGGCCATGGGTGACTTGCTCATAGCGGTGCTCAGCAGATTGCCCGAGCCACATGAGGAGCGGCGCGAGGGAAACAATGCATTCATAGGCAGCAATCAAAGCTGTATCCATATCGTTCGTCGAACACAATCTCGCCCAGGCAATGGCGGCTTTGAATCGTTTGGCAGGTTGACCGGTCAGTTTGCCCGCTGCTTTGCTGTAACATCCCACGGCGTTTGTCAAATCGTTCTGATGGCTCTGTGAGGCATGGCGAGCAGCGTAGGCATCACCCAGGTAGATGCTCCACTCAACCCAATCGGTATCCCCGTCTGGAGTGAGCTGTATGGCTCGATTGAGGACCGCCAAAGCCTCATCTAGAGCAGCAACGGAGTCATCCGCACCCGGGTGTTGTGACTTCAAAGTCAATGCGATGCCCAGGCCGCACAAGCACAAAGGCTGATGTACCAGATCCATATCAGGGAGCGCCAGGCGAGCGGCAGCGATAGCGTTCTCCAGATCAGAGACTCGTCCGAGACGTTTGTAGCGCAGAGTAAGCGCATTACAGAGATTGCTGCGATACCCTGGCCGCGAGATATCGTTGGCATTGACGGACAAGTCAACAAGCTGTCCCTCCGCTGCGTCGGTGGGGGGATGCACCATATGCACTGCCTTCTGAGCAGCGTCTACAGCCTCCTCCAGGTCGGGGAGGTGACTCAAGCGCTCATAACGAGCGAGCAACCCGTTTCCAAGACTATTCAGAAGAGCGGCGTAGCGACTATCTTCAACAGGGATCAGCTCCAGCGCCCGGCGGATGGCTGTGATTGCCTTGTCGTTATCATCCAGAGCCCCCAGTCGATTGTACCGAGCCTCATATGCAAGGCTAAGATTGTTATAATGAGCCGCGCGACTCGCGCCTCCATCGGTGCTCGCGCCGACCTCGACGGCTTTGCGAGACGAGATGATCGCCTCTGTAAACCCGTCAACCCTGATGTCCCGAGAGAGAATGGAGCGAATGCACCTTCCAGATCGTCGAGCTCCCCGCGACGGCCAAAGCGCATCTGCAAAGCGATGCATAGGTTGTTCAGAACCGTCGCCTGCGTCTCATCTCCCTCAGGAGTGTGCGTTACAGCAATCCGAGCAGCAGTAACAGCGCACTCAAGATCCTTAGGTTCTGCAAAATTCTCAAACCGAGTACGGAAGGCTGTAGCTATAGTGCTGTAGCGGTAGGCCTTGTCCGCATACTCTCCCGTCAAGTCTACGTCCGGACGTGGCTCGATGACGGAACGCTCAAGATCGTCCAGTGTGCGAAGCTGCCCGAAGCGAGCGCGAAAAGCAGCACCCGCGCGCGAGTCGTGTTTTGCGGAGGAAACAGTCTCAAGGATAGCTGTCCTAAGCTCGCCGAGAACGCGCATGCGCTCTACGTGGTAGTACCTGAAGTACCTCGCAAAATCTGCTTCACTGGTATTCTTGAAGCCTGATACAGTTTGCTCCAGACCCGCAAGATCGTCAGAGGACAACCATTCAAGATAGTGAGAAGCCGTAGCATCGCTCTGAGCGAACTGGGTCATGATTGACTCGAGTAAATGGATAAATGGAAGTCAGAACCAAGGGTGCATCGGGCCTCGGCAACCTAAGCAACGGCACACGGAAGATGCCGGCATCCCGTTGATGCGCCAAAGTTTGACGCGTCCTTCGTTGAACACGCACGCGGACGACGCGCGACTTGAACACGACCACGACCACACTTGGACCACACGACAGCGATGGTCAAACGAAAGGCACCGTCGAAAGATGACTCCGACTTTGAAGCATCTGCTTCTGAGCAGAGCGACTATACACCGAGCTCAACCAAACCGAAGGCAAAGCCCAAGGGCGCAACTGGCGCAGGCCGCAAGCGGGCGAAGCGAACAGACTCTGATGAGGGGCTGACTATAGAGGGAGAAGATACCTTTGACTTGCCTGCGCACGCAGCTACACGACATTATGTTGGTGCACGCTCGGTACCTATGCAAGGTGCATTATTGGCTTGGTTTGAAGGAGTGCACGATGCTCGAGGAATGCCGTGGCGCAAGCCGTTCGACGCGTCGGCGGACGCGGACGCACGCTCTCAGCGCGCATATGAGGTACATTTATACCGCATCTATATACGGTCTATTTAAGTCGATGCAGGTGTGGGTCTCGGAGATTATGCTGCAGCAGACTCAGGTTACTACTGTCATTCCTTACTACAATAAATGGATGGAGCGGTGTGTTGGCTCTCATATCTGGCGATGGAAAGACGACACTAATATCTGTATGTAGCTTCCCTACTGTCCGAGACTTGGTGCGTGCTTCTGCCTCACTCTTCGAGACGATTGCCTCTGATTACATCGCTCAGGCAGTCTCAGATATAGAGACCGTCAATGCCCTGTGGAAAGGTCTTGGTTACTACTCTCGTGCGGCACGTCTCCTTGCAGGCGCGCAGAAAGTGGTCAAAGAGATGAATGGTCGTCTGCCTACCAATGCTGCGGACATGCAGGCGAATATGCCCGGGATTGGTCGGTACACTGCGGGTGCGATATGCAGTATAGCTTACGGGGAGCAAGTGCCCGTGGTGCGTCATTTGCTCTATATGTGCCTCCCAGTGTACTGACTGCATTGCTCGTGTAGCTTGACGGAAATGTAACCCGTCTTATGAGTCGCGTGCTTGCTGTACATGCTCCTCCTAAATCTAAGCAAACTTTGGACACACTATGGCAAGGTGCAGCGGACCTCGTACACGGGTGTGAACAGGCTGGAATGCTCAACCAGGCGCTCATTGAGCTCGGCGCCACGATCTGCAAGCCGCGTGAGCCATCGTGCGGAGACTGTCCTGTCAAGTCGTGGTGTACTGCTTATAGCATCGCACAGGTAAGGCATCATGACCCTACGATTTCAGAAACGTTTGTAATGAAGGGTCAGAAAGAGCAGGATCTTGCACCCTTACCTGATATCGAGGACGCTTGTACGCAATGTGTGTCCATACCACGGTCCGGCTCCGCGTCAAAGCCTCAGGTGACTGCGTACCCAATGGCTGTTGTGCGCAAGAAGCAGCGCGAAGAGACGGATGCAGTCTTCGTGCTAGAGTGGCGTTCGACAGACGATGGAGCTGAGAGGCTATTCTTACTGGTGAAGCGCCCAAACACCGGTGGGACTTCGCGTAGTCTCGACCATTGTCGTTGTATTGATTTTCTCCCAGGGTTGCTGGCTGGGCTACACGAGTTCCCCACAATGGAAAACCCGTCTTCTGCTCAGAGCGACGACAATGCGCACCTAGGCAGCGTGATCATGCGCTATATCGAGAATGGGTCACAATTATTGGAATCGCCGAGACAGCCTTCCGACGTGCCACACGTTGCGAAAGTTCAGACTGTCGGCGACGTTGTCCATGTGTTCTCGCACATTCGCAAGACGTACCGCGTGAGCTGGGTGGTGCTAACGGGTACAGGCGGGCCGCCTGCCTTGAGAGCTCCGACCGGTGCGCAGCCAACTCAGAAGAAGAGCACCCGCACGAAGAAGGTAGCCTCGGTGTCGGCGAACAACGGTGGAGTTATTTCGCCGCCTCACTCGGCTTGGATCAAGCTTTCAGATGTCGAGCATGCAAAGTGAGTATGGTTGCATTCTTTCTTCCAAGTTGTATAGGGAGCTCATGAACTTGTAGCGTTGGGACTGGGGTGATGAAGATCTGGAAGATGGTGAACGCAGGGGCTGGATGGGCAGAGCTGGAGTAGGTCAGGAGGCCGGTCGCATCTACGTATGTGCATCTTCCGAGCAAGGGTACGATCCGTCTTAAATTACATTTCAATGAGCGGCCCCGATCAGCGCACGAATCCCATGAGAGTTTATTTTTATGACAGAACCTCCCTGCACCCAGCTTCTGAGGCTCCTGTTTCCGACAACCAGCCGCAACATCATGCACTGGCAGCACGGGACATGGGTATACGATACTTTTGCCAGCTTCGTCATTCATTAAGAGGTCGTCCGCAGCAAGCAGGTGCCTGTCATCATAGGACCGTTGTCCTGTAGTCACTTTCCAAACATGCCGTCTGCACCCCGTTTCCCTCTAGCGACCGCAGGCAATTCCCGCGAGAGTATCCGGCCCGCTACAACGACATCATACACTCGAGCAGACTCGAGCCCACGATTCTCTGGCAACCGCTTGCAGTTCAGCCTGGTCTTGAGTGTGTATATATAGTTGCCCTTCACTGGCATTGGCTCGCTGTCCTGCCAAGGTCATTCCCTCCTTCATCTAACCGGTCGAAGTCTACGATGCAGCCCCGCGCGCTCCTCTCTTTCGTTCTCGCTGCTGTTGCTACAGGAGCCACAGCAGTCCCTGCTGAAAAGCGCGCTTCTTGCACGGTCAGCAGCGTCGACGATGCCTCGGACCTTTCGGACTGCTCTTCTGTTACTATCGAGGCTTTCACCGTCGCGTCTGGTGACACGCTGACGATCTCTGCTGCGTCCGGTGCCACCATCACCATGGCCGGCGACATCACCTTCGCAAAGACCAGCGCGGGAGGCCCTCTGATTACTATTGACACGGATGTGAGTATTCTCTCGTGAAAGCGTTCCAACGCGACGATCAACTCTGGTAGGACGTTACTTTCAACGGCGCGGGCCACATCATTGATGGCAACGGTGCTGGTGCGTACTTCAGCAACTTGGTGTTTGCTCACGTTCCTGACTCACTGCGTATATAGAGTACTGGGATGGCGAGGGTACGAACGGCGGGGTCACCAAACCGCACCCGTTCGTCAAGTTCAAGGGCTTCGGCACATTCTCCGACTTCACTGTCAAGAACTCGCCCGCCCAAGCCATCTCTGTCGGTACGACAGGCGGCTCTGCCACCTTCGACAGCGTCACCGTCGACAACTCCGCTGGTGACTCTGGTGATCTCGGCCACAACACGGATGGGTTCGATGTATCAGCTTCGGACGTGACTATCCAGGTATGTGAATAGCGGCTGGCTTGTCACTTACCTTACTCATGATTGTCGTATAGAACTCCAAGGTCATGAACCAGGACGACTGCGTGGCCATCAATAGTGGCACGAACCTCGTCTTCAAGGACAACACCTGCTCTGGCGGTCATGGCATCTCCATTGGATCTATCGCCTCCTCCAAGGTGGTCTCGGGTGTGACAATCAGCGGCAACACCGTCACGAACTCAATGTACGGTATGCGTATCAAGGTGCGTACCCTGTCGAAGAGAAACACCCTACACGCAAGCTCACCTCTTTGATGCCAGGTTGATTCAGATGCGACGGGCTCGGTGTCCGACGTGACTTACTCGGGCAACACCATCTCCGCGAACGACAAGTATGGCTTCCTCATCTCGCAGAGCTACTCTGAAGATTTTGGCACACCGGGAACGGACAGCACTGTCTCGTGAGCAACATACTTGTCACTCGCATTCCTAGTTATCACTAATTGCCTGATCATCCAGCGACATCAACTTCACCGGCGCCACGACCACGGTCACCACCACCGGCAAATATCCTGTTGTAGGTGTCGATTGCGGTCACTGCACGGGCACATGGGACTGGTCGTCACTGAAGGCCACAGGCGGCGAGGCGGCCGACATCGTTGCGGACGATGCCACGGTACGTGTCCTTACACTTTGAGCGATGGTACAGCATCCTGACGGGACCTCAGATCACGGGTGGCACCTACTGAGCTTTCTGTCCTACATAGGCGTACCCATCCTAAGTCGTGCCCGTCGATTCTTGGCTCGATTGCAGTCTGCCTCTGTCATTCCTTGTTCACACTTCCTCCATCCCGCAAAATGTTCACATCGTGTCCTCATACTCCAGCTGCATGCAGGCACCTCGTTCTGACGTTCGTCTCTCGCTTTTCTCTTCTCCTTTTCCTCGGATCTACGCTGTCGTTGTTACTCGTCAGGCGCCCTGTAGCCTTGTACAGATATAGTTAGTCTCCTCATGTGTTCAATACCTTCACCAGATGTCGGAGCAGCCACCTTTAAACCTATACGAACGCGCCTCGCAAGCGGAGCTCATTAACCTCGGAACAGCCATATGATCCCGGTCAACTCTGTGCCACTTGACCTAGCGGACCGGCACTCATGTACTCACGACAGATATCTGCTGATATTCTTAGCCTACTCAGCGATGCGCTAAATTAAATCCAGGCCAAGCAGGATTCATGCGCAAAGCTTACAGCAAGCTGGCCACAGCACGCGTGGAAGCCATGAGAAGAAGACGCCCACGCAAATCCATATCTGCCACAGCGGCTTGCCACGCCTAACACAAGCTTCAAAGCTTGCCGTACGTGCTTCGATCGGCGTACAGGAGCAATCATTGCGCCACGCATACGCTGTTTCTGACTCGCTCACTGCACAACCAAGGGCGAACCGTGCAATAGTAGAGATGCGAATATATAACCGTGAATCCAGTCTACACTGTGTGTACGCGCAATGTGCGCCCTTTCGTGCCTCCATTTGGCCCTGACCCAACATACACAATCTTCCCATCCGTCATGCAAGAGTACACACGCCTGCTCTCCACAGACGTCCCGCGTCCACTCGCGCGTTCAGTAGTTCTTCTTCTTCTCGTCTACTGAGAGACCACCCGGGCCCATGTTAACGAGGAGGATCAAGCCACCAACAATCGACAGCGTCTGGAAGAAGTCGTACCTGCGTAAACGGTCAGTATATTGAACTCTCGCGATTTTTCGCGCATGGGAATATACGCACTTGAGGAAGTCACGCGCGGGGTGCGAGTGTGCGACCGACCACCAGTTGTTGACGATGATGTTGAAGAAAGAAAGGATAACAACGAGAGCTCCGCTGGCCCACTTGGCCTTGAATCCAACGGCAACCATTGCGCAGGCACCAAAGCCGAAGACGCTCATGATTGCGCGCCCGATGCTCCATGTGCCCTGGAAAATGAAGCCGAGGAACAGGAAGATGAGGAGGATGCGACCGGTAAGCAAGAAGTACTTCCGGCGGTCGTTCTCGCTGAGCGTGGGCAGACCGGCAAAGCGTGTGTTGCGCGAGATCATGCTTTCCGAGAAGACCATGAAGAGACCACCGACGACCGAGAGGTTGCGCAAGAAGAAGTTGAGGTCAAAGATCAGACCGTAGCCGAAACCCTGGGCAATCACGACACCGACAAGACCGGCGACCGCGAACTCGGTGTGGCGTTTTGTGACGATCGCGCCCGAAGATGTGACCATGACCTGGATAGGAAGGAGGCGGTTGGTTTGACGCGTCAAATGGAAGCCAATAAGGGCGCTTACAATGATGTTCAATAGCAGGAAGGTATGTGCGATACCCCAAGGGAACTTCCGGTGTCTAGACAAGCAAATCATGAGGATCCTTCATAAAGCGAACATGGCAGCGGCAACTGACTTTTGCAGATACCACAACTGGTCGCCCCACTGCGTCATGATACGGAGAGCATCCTCAAGGAAGGTAACGATGATCATGAAGCGGCCGATGGCCGGAAGATGCGGCTTCAGCGGCTGCGAGTAAATTTCCACATTGTCCTCGACGGTCTTGCCGAAAGCGCGAATCTTCTCAAGCGGGTCGTCTGGGTTCGCAGCACGGTAACCCGAGGATGGCCTCGTATTGCCAAAGCCGTGCGGGTCCTGGTAGCCGCCCTGTTGGCCATAGCCGGAAGACACGCCGCCTTGCGGGCGTCCGAGAGAGATGCGGGAGGTCATCGCGGCTGGCGGCGGCGGGAAGGTTGGAGATGGAGGTAGGAGCAGAAACAGTTGGATGCGTGTCTCTACGTGGCGACACCAAAGTGACGACGCGTGCGAACTTCGTTCACTGCCACTTCAACTATGCCATCCGCGGAAATCATCCTGCCATCTTTTGAATCGAACAGCCTTGCTTTCCGACGCTGATCAACAGATCTTGTCAAGACCGAGCCATGATCTGCTCAAGCTCGACGATGAGCCCGACGAGCGGCACGTTGCCCGAGGAACGCGAACGTGTAGCTACGAGTCACGTGTGTGGCCCCGGCAACGCGGAGGTTCGGCCAAGTCGTTTCTTGCTTCCGCCACCATGAGTGCCTCGGACGCCAAATGGGAGGCTTTACGCCCATGGACACCTCGCTTATCCCTATCCGTCCGTGAGGTCACGTCTGTCTCTGCGACTTTTTTACTGTCGTCTTTATCGCCGAATACGAATCTGTCTCTTATTCTTGATGCTCAAGACGACCAGGACGAATCTAGTGGCTCTTCGCCGCATATCTTATCTGACTCGGCGACGAAAGGCTTGTCTGTGAAAGCCAATGGCCAAGCTTGGCCTCGTGTACTAGCTCGGCTTGATGATGATAAAGATGAGGCCGTAGTCATCGTCTACGGCCTTTTGCCGGGTATTCAGTACGACATCGAGTTCGCCATCGTTCCCGGCGACTTGCGCATGAAGAGCCACATACAGACCGAACACTCGAAACGTAAGTATTGCTCCCATTACATTGTCCCGAGCGATTACATCTCTTGGTAAACTGAATTTCTGACGCTCGTCTCCACTTACAGCGTCTTCGGGTTCGGACTCGACTGCGCAGAACCTCGGGCACGACTTACCTGAGATCATTCTCTCCGGTCCCTCGCCAACCACTCACGCTTCGGCCTCGGCAAACGTGTACGATGCTTCGCCCAGCCCACCATCTTCATCACCACCTTCAACGCCTGGTTCGCACACACCGACGGCGCATACACATGTCCCTTCTTTTGACGATTATCTTGCCGGTCTGCACTCGAACCTTGCGCATCTGCAAAGCGAGCATGATGCGCTCACGAGCGATCTTAAGTCCTCACGGCGAGATACGCAGAAGCATCACGCGGCGTTGAAAAGTGACCTTAGTGCGCTAAAGAAGGCGAGCCAGAAGCATGCGCCCACAGACGCGCGTATGCGCCAGAAGATTCGCGCGCTCGAGGAGGCGACCAAGCAGGCGCAGCGAGGTCGAGTGGACGTTGACGAAGAGCGTGTGGCGCTTGAGCGGGAGTATGAGGAGGGTGAGAGAGGGCGGCAAGAAGTGCAGGAGCTGTGGGAACAGGCGAGAGGACAAGCGGACGAAGCGAGGGAAGATCGGGAGAAGGCAGAGGAGGAGGTCGATCGGAAGCTGGCAGCAGCGAGAGGAGAACTCGCACAAATGGAGGCGAAGTTGGAGAAACTAAGGGTCAGAAGAGATAGGCTTGAGGGCTCGTCGACGTCTATAGAAGCTAGGGAGAGCGTTGGCGAAGACGGACAATCGCAGGAGAAACGCACGGGCATTGTTCCCGAGCTCGAAGCCCGTCTACTCGAGCTTCAGTCTGAGCGCGAGCGCATCGAAGAGGATCCGTACTCCTACGTTCCGCCGTCAGCTTCGACAGCTTCGAGTTCCTCCGCGCATGATTCATTTGCTCGATCTCACCCACCAGGCTTTATCGCTCATCACACACACGCACACCCGAATATGAACATTACACCGCATTTGAACCACACACTTCCCAACCAACATGTACACGGAATCCCACATCGCGGCAAGCCGCATCACAGAGGCTTCGCGACGCGTGGCGCGTTCCTCCCCTCTCCTCCCCGAGGAACTGCCCATGTCAATGCTGGCGGTCCCGCTGTGCGTGGACGGGCCGGGGCGCGGCCCGCTGCGATGCGGAGGAAAAGCTCACCAGGCGAGAAGTCTGCGTCAGGAGCGAGCATGTTGTCCAGTTTAGCACCGCCGTTTGAGCCCGCGAGTGTGCGCGGACGGCCGGGCACCGGTGCATGGGGTAGCTCGTGACACCTTTCTCTGAGGTCTTCCAGTCTGTATGTATGAGCCTTCGCTTCGGGACTGTACTGCTCGTAGACTTACATTGTTTGAACAGCTCCCGCTTTCCGTCACGCACGTTGTTTTCGCCAGCCCTTTCTCGACTAGAGTGCCACTTTGTAAATATACGCATAATCATCCTGTAGCTTTATTTTGCATGCATTCACGATTCTATCATCCTCTACATCCAGACCCACCGCGAAGAATGTCCCTCATTCTTGCCGCAGTCGTTAGCGTCCAACCCCGGTACGCTCGGCCGCATGCTACAAAATCTGCGACGATTGACAGTTTACGCCAGAAGAATCTCGATGAGGAGTCGGCCGCAAGCTGTTCTGATCTGTGGCTAAGGGACATTCTGTTGTCCTGTCATGAACCCCTTCGAAGCTCCAGTGGACCTCTGACTAGCTCAGGTTCTGCGAATCCAAGACCGGCGGCGTGGACCTTTCCTCGTTTTCGGTGTCTGCGAAGGTCCGTACGCCACCATCTATGCACTGTTGGTGTTCGCAGCATCGCATATACATCCCTGTATACCCAGGCACCTCTTTTAATACTCGACCAACTCTGCCGCGTTGGGCAGATCACGAGTATATATGACTGATCAAGGTATGCCGTTTGCAGATACGACGTACAACGGACGTCTTCGTGGGGCCTGTACTCCGAGGTTTACGAGACTTCTGCCGAGGGGATTTCTATGAAGCTGTTTTGCAGCCGTTTAAGCTGAGTTCATTTAGCAAACTTCGCCGACTTGACCCTGGGTCTTACCCAATCGCCAGCACCGTATCTTTCAGATAGACACCGAACCTTAGTTTCTCCATCCGTTGCGCACAGAAGGATCGATCGGCTGGTGCTCAGGTCTTCGCACATGCCTTACAAAGGACAAGCGTGCCCTATACCGCCTATAGTAATGACGCGCGCATGTATTAACCTGGTCGCACTCACGACTCCGGATGAGTCTACAGAGCGCATCCCTTCCTGTGGCCAAGCAGCTCCATCTTCGGATCGCCACCACGAGCACCTGATGTTGACCTTGACGAAATACAACGTGTCCCACGGCATCTGCCGACGATCCTCTTGGTCCCTTTCGCCCTTTGAAGCTTCACTACACCGGGAAGCTACAATTACTCTGGACATTGCTGCGCCGAGGTCATGTCGCGCTCAGGAAGCCTCAGTAGTCCAAGAAGGTGTGTCCCGTGCCGCATAGCTTGCATTTAGTCTCATCGCCAGCCTGATTTCAGGGACAATGAACGCTTCTGCCGTTACTAGAAGTCTGTATTGAATTCCTGTACAATGTGAGCCGCCACCTGGGTCAATGTGTCTCAACTGTAGACCTATTTGTTACCCAGGCGGCTGAGATACGCTCTCAAACCTGTACTCAAGTCGGCGCTTCCTCGGATTTCGCTCGTCTCGGTTCTACTTCGCTCAGTGAAAAACAAGCCCGCCTAGGGTCTTGAATACAGACCTACACTCCATAGGTGGGCTCCTCCAGGATCCTGTGCGGTTAGTGCGAGAAGAACGCGCATGTACATGATAAAGCTGTGTATTCGCGCCTAAGTCCGGGTGGAGACAGCTGTTTCTTGAATGTCTCCTGCTTCTGCGGCATCAATGAGTCCGCAAGCTACCGCAGGCTATGCTTCTGACCCGCACGCCACTAACCCGTTCAGACCATTTTTGGTACTGCATTCTGTAGATGGAATGAAAGGTGAACGGACGAACTGTCCCTGAGCGGTCCGCTTTGCGCCGCACCAACACGGTCATGGTATCACTCCCGCCATATGTTTGCCTGGCGTCGAGGATTCCCCATCGAGTCAAGTGGCACCTTTCCAAACAACATCACGTCTCAGCCTCTCTTGGATCGATCTGCAATCCGACCTGCTGACATTCCGACAGGCAATCACTCTTGGGCATCTTCGACAGCGTGCTGCGCCGGCGTTCGCTCTTGAAGCGCCCCTTGGCAGACGCAGTGTACTGAACGTGATAATTGTCATACAATGCAGTGTCAGTTGAATACAAGCGCGCTTTCGCAACATGGTTTTTGCCGAGAGGTTAGACGTCACCAGGCCGGTCTTGCGAGCGCTCAGAGCGGTCCGCGACTCACCTTAAGCGCGTTGTAACTTGTAACAAGTGACTCTCTATTCAACTCCGCTTGGGTTTCGGAGGTGCGCTGCTCTAAACGCACATGGAAGCACTCTAACCTGTTTCTGGATAGGCAGTGCACTGGTCCAGATCGCTCGTTACCTCTTCGAGTTTGAGTTATCACCATTGCATTTGCCGGATCTGTCTACATCACATTCAAAGTCCGCTGAAGTATTTGACTTGACAGGCAACAAACGTATGTTGGCTCGTAATGGTAAGTCGATGCGCGTTAGCTCCGGTGGGTCTCTCGACGCTGACGCCCAGAATAGGGTTTAACGTAGCTGAAGCAACTGAAGCACCTCCGCCGGCAGTCGTAGGTCCTTATATCATGTCTTCGTATAGAGTTGCTGCGATCGTCGTTGATGAGTGCTTGTTAAGGTCAAACGACACCCATCGCGCGGCCAGCTACTGCAAAGTGTAATCCACCTTGGATTCCGACTATCGGGGACGTGCCCATCAGTGGCCAAATGAGTGCGCACCTCCAGCACTGTTAGTAGCTTATTCGTCCGGAAGTCTTAAGCTTTGCCGTCTTCGCAATGCTTAGCCATTCTCACCCGTGTGCGGGCAAACCTTGTTGCGCTTCTCTACAGCTGGTATCGACTTTAGGCTCGATGAGATGCGATACTGATCCCTACTCGGTCATCATGCCCAGACCTGAAATGGTCGGAAGCCGGACGCGAAAAGCTTGATACATGTTTGGGATAGCATGATCCTGAAGACTGCCAAAAGCGATGGCTTACGCAAGTGCCTCCCGGTCTCTTTCCGATCTTAGAAAACTAACGTCTGACTCTATTGGGCTTCTGTCACTATTCCCTTGGATTTCACACACGCTTCGAGATCTTCTGCTTGCAGATGGTCCGCCTTATGGTACACCCGACGAGCGCGGGTAAGCTGTCATTTACTATTCGATCCGTAGGAAATGTGACAATCGCGCTTATGTGCCTTTTCACTCTGCATGCTTGGTCGCTCCAAACATCGAACGCTGACTGGCCTTGTAGATGACCCTTGATCTGTTGGAGACGACTTCAGCGCTCAGCGTATCTAGACGCGACGCTGACAGCATCGACGGCGTCAGTGGTACTGAGTGAACGATAACGCGCGACCCACCGTGTCCAGTCTTAGCCAACCACACTCATTCAAGAGTCCCCCATAATGGAAGCCGATACTGATTCCTCAGTTGCACTAACTGTAAGCTTCGACAGTGCTTCAACCCCATGTATGTGCGCTGATATCGCTGGTGTCAGGTCTCGTCGGCGCCTCGCTCAACGTTCATTTCCGCGCCATTCGTCTTGTTGTTCACAGAGAAGTTTTGCACCCGAGTAGGGTTTCACGGAAGGTGGCAAACACCCAGCGCTGTCAATCTTACAGTTGTGCGATCTGTTGCCGACTGCGTGGCCTGTAACTCTAACGGCGCCTATATGTAACGTCCATCGAACGAAATGCAGTTTACAGGTCGCTGCACGCCCCATGCTGGTCGGTTTTTTTTCGCCTCTGAATATCGGGGCCTGGTCTTGGGCATCGCATCGATCCGTCGGCGATGTGATAGTGTAAAGTTAGAGTTCCGGTGCTTGTAGATTGAAGGTACAGGGCCAGGCGGGCTCGTGCAGGAACGTGCTTCTGACGCCAATACACGGAAGCAAATTCTAATCCGAATGCGGCGTTGACTGCATAACAACTTCATATAACGGTCTGAACGCCTCTCACGACCGTCCGATCCTGTTACCTAAACAGCCACAAGCATTATCCGTTCACGCATCGTAGCCTGCAGCCTATCGTCGAATCAATGCTCGATAAGAACTCGGGTCAGGGCTAACGTAACGTGGTTCAATGGTGTGGCAAATTCAGTGTTCTTCTGTTTCGTATCTCATTCTGCTTGTAGCGAAGAGAGAGTGCTTCCCACTCACATCGTATCCAAAGCGACTATAAGCGACAGCACGTCCATCGGCCATAGCGGCTCGCGCGGCGCGTTCGGAGCCGCTGCGGCCGCCGGCGCACTTGACAATGGACCGGCCACACAGCAAAGCATATGGTATCGCCATCTTCTTTACTCATGTGCATATAGGCGATGTCGCCCCTCTCCACTTCCGCAGAGATCCGCCACCCTTCACTTATCTCTTAATTGATGATCTGGATCAGTGTTGGTGGCCTGGGCGCTACGATGGTCGTCGCCATTGCCGCCGCCGGGTCACGTATGTACTCTAAGTTTGTGCCTTTACGGGTAACGCACGTCGTTGCTGCTTCGACGCTGGACAAGACGACGTTGCTCTTGAAACGCTGGTCCGTGCCCTCGGACGCATGCAGTCACCGGTTGGTACCTCATTCCTTCACTGCCGAGTCGCATCTATTACCTTGACAGCAGAAGGCGGCAGCGGGGACCTCTCGGAGCCACGCAGGTCACCGACGTTCTCGGCGAAATAGAATATAAGATGCATCAACGAGAAGACCTTGGTGGGGTACGTACTCAGGCCGTGATCGTTGCTCTGCTCATGAAATCGGCGCAACGACCGCCAACACCTTTACGCCGGCCGCGATTGAATATACGCCATCTCAGATCTCAGCAATTGCGCTAGCTTCTTGCCCTCGTACTGCGCGCAGCGAATTTGTCGTACTAGCAGGTAACACTTCCAACCTTTCTCCGAGCAAATCTCATGTATTACCTCATCGTAGGATCATCCCTTATAAACATGAGGTACTGGTGGTGCTCAACGAGCCTTTGAATGCGTTATTGCACCTCATGCCTCTCTGAATAAGCGGAGCGTTCTTTACATCGCAGATGGTTTCGTGAAGGTCTCATTAGGTGACAATTCTCTCAATCTTTCACTCTCTCAATGACATTCATCGGCTATATGCTTGACTAATGTCGTCTCCTCAGGCGCTGCGCAAACCTTTATGATGACGCTTGCAGCGATGGTTGGAAATCACTGCAAAAGCCGATTGGGCCTCCTGTTCGGGTTTTGTGGGACACCGGATAACTCATCAATGGATATCCCGACTAAAATTCAAATACAGATAGCGTGCCGTATCATTCATGACGACGATTTGGCTCATTGTTTCTGCCGCGCCATTGTACGCTCACGTTGCATACGGAAACGAGTCGCGAAATGCTAGGCGGTCGTTTTTACTCACCCACGCTCTCTCAGATACCCGCGGTCCTCTGGTTGGTGGGTAAGCCGTTTGTGATCTTCCGAGGCTCTTTGACGCTCCTGATCTGGCTCAGATCGCGGCGGTTGTAGCTCGTCAGGCTCGGTAAACCCTGCGCGCGTCTCTTCGGCGCCGGGGCATGTATTTCCACTACACAGCGCTGGTCTCATGCTCGAACTGGCGCTACAAAAATATACGCAAGGGCGTCACAAAGGTCGAAGGGAATGCTCTCCGATGTCGTACGAGTCTGAATGGATTTTGAGCGCCGTCGCAGGTTCTGTGAAGTACACACGGAGTTCAAACCTTCACATGTTCTCAAGCTCAGGCCTGAACACTCCAGCTGACAGTGTTGTACGTCCGCCTTGAGAGTTTTGAGAGCCTCGAGAGCTCTCATCCGGTTTTTGTGGGTCAGGATCCAGTACTTTGGAGACCTCAGCACCCAGTCGGAGATATCGATCTTGTTATGGATATTTCATCGGCATGTAGATCTCGGAAGGGTCAGTACTGCGGTCCAGATATTGACGCAGGCCCTGTCTGCTTACCGTTGTTTTACGTGTCTTCGTACCACCATCAGGTCGTGCCAGCAACACCCCGGGAGCCGGATAGATCGGAGAGAACTGGCATATCAATCATGAATATTGCGCTATGTTGTTACAAATGTGAGGTAGGGTATCCGGTCGTAACTATCATCACAATCATCGAACGAGGCATGTCCTTGCCATTCACTGACAGAATTGCCTGATATGGCGATATGTACAAAGCACAGCGAGGAGTAGCGAAACGATAACTGCGATACCAAAACCAGCGATAAGTCGTGAGACCAGAAGAATCCTATTCGTTGTCGTACGACGTCATGCGAGGAGTAGAGAGAAAGAGGAGACAAAGCCAAGTCCGAGTTGCGAGGTACAAAAGCGCCTTGCGGCCCGGCATGCCCAGAGGCTTATCATCACGCGGCACGTCTGTGCGGGTACAGAGGCGGCGAGCTCGCCATGGCGAGGGGTGACTGCGTGTAATGTGAAGCGCCGCCAGCTGGGCTCGTGCCGCGACTGTGCGAGACGGATAACTGTTTGAGGTAGTGTATGTCCGTCGGATCCCGTGGAGGCGGAGCAATCGACTCGAGATACTCGAGGGGCACGAGGCCAGGTGCAGTTGGTAGTACTTGGCCGTGAGAGGCGTGCTGAACAGGATGAGGGTAGGCTGGGTAGTGCGGGGGCTGAGCAGCGTAATGGCGTGGCGCGCCATCTGGTGTCCGAGGATGCCCCGCGTAAGGCTGAGACAGATGTACGACGGAATGGTGTGGTGGGTGATGCGGTGGTGGCGAATGGTCGAAAGGCGCAGGCGTACGTCGTCGCATTGTTGGGGCTTCGCGCTCAGATTGCGCTGTGGAGGGGAAAATAGTGTACAATGCGCCAGAGCCAGACGTCTGGGCGAAGGACTGCTCAGTGGCTGGCCCGATTATCTGGCCCATGCTGCGTTTAATGTCCTCTTTCTTGCCCTTGACGGCACGAGCGCTGCGAAAAAGGTTCTCGGGCACGTTGAGACCACCGACGTTGGGAATTTCGTCAACTTTACCCAGACTGTCGATTGTGCGTTGATTGAAGTAAGCCGCTATGTCATTTTCAGCGCATTGCGTGGACACGAATGAGGGAAAGACACGTACTGAGGTGCCATTTCCGCGTAATTTCGTGAGGATGATCCTCAGGCAAGGCTACATAAACGCTGAACGTCTGCTTGATGAGTTTGTCGCTCTCGTGTATAGGGCGGTTTGTCTTCTTTCTGCTGCGCATATCATGGGTCAGAACTGACGGGAAACGGCTGTAAGTGCAAAGGCCTACCCGTTCGAAGCTGACGTGCGCTCGTTGCCCTGCGGATCTCTTTGATAGTAAAAGAGGAAGCTCTGTATCCCCAAATAAGATATAAGTAGGCAGTCTGAACAAGCGGCGTAGCGACACTTGCCTCGCGGATTCGGGACGGGCCCCAAGACATGCCGTCCGTCCTGGAGATGAATCATGAGTACAGACGCAGGGAATGAAGAAAGCACAAGCCAATCACCATCGCTCCATACTCAGGCCACCAGAGTCAGACG
This sequence comes from Peniophora sp. CONT, assembly GCA_001632445.1. Classification (NCBI taxonomy): domain Eukaryota; kingdom Fungi; phylum Basidiomycota; class Agaricomycetes; order Russulales; family Peniophoraceae; genus Peniophora; species Peniophora sp. CONT. The sequence continues at coordinate 22,877 of KV424494.1, read as the reverse complement.
TAGTCGCGCTGCGATCTTCCCAGACATAGATGTGGCCGGGCTCGATGGCCTTGCGCTCGTCAGCATCGAGCCGACGGGTGAGGAGCGTCAAGATGCCGCGAGCGACGCCGTAAAAGACGAGCATGGCATCCTGGTCGGTGCGGATGCGAACGCCCTCGAGAGTGGGCTGCTGCTTGTAACGAGGAGGCATGGCGATCGGGGAGGAAAGGGTGGCCCGGACTAACGAGGGGGAAAGGAGGAGCGCACGGAGACTGACCCGGGTGGTGTATATGTATTGGGCCTCAATAGCCGCAGCCTCTCTGGGCCAGGGACACCGAGATAAAAGGTTCCGGCCTCAAGCTCTAAATTGACTTCGCGCCCTGCGACCCTATATGGAATCATTAATCGACCGGGAACAACAAGGGGATAAGGGCGCTTTCCTGGAAGGTTTACCATCAATGCGACCGGATTTGCAGAACCGGCCGGATATGGAAGTAACAGTTCTAGTGCACATCGAAGCGGAGTCCCAATTCATTGTGTGGCCACAATACCGGGCGGTGTGTAGGCGTCTGTCCGATGTGAGCAAGCGAACGCCCGTTTGTCGTCCAAACTGTCCACGCGGGAACGGGGAACTCGGGCCACCTGAGGTAACCTGCGAGACCGAGTCTACGATCGAACACCGACCATAACCGTGATCGTGCGCGTGGTGAGACTCGCGATCCGACGACCGCGAGCCGCGTCAATCTGCCACCGCGATGGAAGGGGCGGTGGAAGGGACGTTCCCTGTTGTGTTCCTGTGAGCGCTCTTGACAACGACCGCGGCCTGCCCCACGGCCGACGCCGACATCAACCATATACACGTGCCCATCAGCCGTTCCGCAGTGCGGCCACGATGCCCATCAATAAAGCAAGGTCCCTAAAGGTATCTTTGAAAGCGCAAATCTACGATCCTTTGCCTCCGAGACCCCGAAGCGCTTCCACCCACACAAAGTTTAATCTGTACCCGGACACAGGCCGAGGCCGGCGGGTAACGCTTCGCCAGCTGCCTGCACCTATGCAAGTTACACCGCATAGAATGCGCCCGTGGCCGACGTCCGTAAGAGAACGATTGCACGCGATAGAGTTGAGCTGACACAACTGTGAAGCTCAAGCAGTGCTCAATCGCGCGAGCGCCGTCGCAGATGTTTAGCGCGCAGTTGCCATCGGCGCCCCGATGCTTTTTCCATACACGGCCGGCCTTGTGATAATGACGTGCCGGATCCCACGTACCAGCGTGGTCGGAAGCATAATCCGCACCGCGTCTGTTACGGACAGGTTGATTGGTGGCGCGGCAGTTCGCGAACATAAAAGGGCGGCAAACATCTCCACGTAACGAAGTCGCCGGCGATAGGTAAAGAGAGGGAAAGCGGTGATTGAATAGGCAAGGTGGCAAAGGTTTAGAAGAAGTGAAGTTATGCGACGATGTGATCTGCTCGTCATCGTTAGGTACCGTTCAAACCATAATGTCGGAGGAAAACAACGCGCCTTGTAAAGGGAGCACAACCGGTCGATCATCAGGGATCTCGGCGTAGTGCAAACGATCATCGAACAGATAGCGCACGCGCAGGGATTTCGCACAGGAAGGTGCAGGGTCAAAGAATCCTGGTAAACCCGACTGTGATTGTGGTCAAAACGTCGGAATACAAAGGCAATCAAAGTATAAAACTTACTTTGCGGCGGTGGACGGGGATGTACAATTGACTCTTATGGACCAGCGATTGCAATGGAATCGTTACGTCTATCATCAGAGCCCTAGCATCGGCTGTCGAGTCCGTGGGACCGTAGGAACCCTCCAAGACAACGAGGCCTGTATGTGTTCAGGCGTCAGAAAGAGCGAGAAGAGGACTGGAGGGTAAAGCGTACCACCGACGGCCTTCTCAGCTTGCGTATGTTTGCGTGCAGTATCTTTAAGTAAAGCAATCGTGTTCTCGACTTCACGGCGAGTGTTCGACTGCTCTTCTTCAAACGCTTGCTTGGCTGCACGGAAATACCTGGGATCAAAAGGGTCAGCAGAAGCGCTCCAGGGTGACGAGAAGCGACCCACTCTTTGCGTCGCCGCCGTTGTCGTGGCCGGACGAAGAAGTGGTAGAATAGAACCGAGGCTGTGGCGGGGACCGCGGTCGCGAGTGCGACAACGGAGGGATCGTATTCGTCCGTCAGGTTCAACGGAACCACTAGCCGCTGCCCTAAGCAGCATACCCTATAGTGCCCGCTGTCAGCCACCGGTGCCGGACCCGAGCAATATGCGACCTACTCCAGGCCAAGCTCGACACCACCGCGGCTGAACGTGACCGTCGAGGTCAAGCCGTTGTACTTGTCGCCCCAGGCACCAGTGAAAACGCCCGCGAGGCCGCCTAGTCCAAGCTGCAGATCCGCCTTCACTTCGGTGGAAAGCTTTGAATACGCGATGCCCCAGCCGGCCCTCAGCCCTGACTGGATGCCAGCGAGACTGAAGCCCAAACGCCGCCGCAGAACAACAAAGCCGGCGCCTACGTTCTCGCCATCTCCCGGCTCTTCCATGTTTGGTATATAGTCGGAGAGCTTCCAAAGAGAAGGGGTGATGAACTCAAGCGCCACTGAGGGTTTCTCTCCAGTCGATATTACGACCACGCCGGTCGTCGGAGATGTTTGGAATATTTGACGCGCATATGTAAGGGTGATCCCAGGGAAAGAGAAATTAGGAGGCGCGTAGATAGTAGTCTGTGCGTTGATGGAACCAATGTCGGGATCATTGTAGTCAGTCTTGAGCGTGAGGAGTGGTGGGTTTAACAAGTGGAGAAGAGAGATAGTGCCCTAGTAATTGGGGTTTCAACGGACGCGCTCATGACACGATGGTGATCATCCTTACCGAGAATGCAAATTGAGGAGACAGTTGATATCTTGCTGTGCCAAAGGACATCAAGGTACCCCGCGAGTTGACCGTAGCGGCCCCGTTCAACCGCAACTTCTGTGTGACATCGTGCTGCAAGCATGTTAATACATAATATGCGAAGATGCGGCGGACTACGTGCCTGTACTGTGTGCCGAAGAGAGAATGTCTTCATATGAACGCCATCGATACGCTCTCTAAGGTCGCCGATCCAGCTACGCCTGGAAGAACCGCTCGTGAGACTCTGTGCATTCAATACTAAGCGCAGAGTCCCGCGTGGACGAATCTCATTCTCCATCTCATCCCTCCGCCGATCCCTCTCCGCCATGGACAAGGCCCTCCGGAGCTACAAGGGGTTTAGGGTCTATATGCACATGAATCAAATGTCGAGATGTACCTCCTCGTCTGACTTTAAGCGCCAGTCCTTCGGCCATTCCTTACGAAGACCTGCATAGCCTGAGATACATGATAAGTCATGGAGCAAAGAAAGATGAGGGTGTAGTGATACGCGCCGTAGACGTCGTAGACCGCGCTACATGAAGGTCAGGAGCCACATACGATATCTCCAAAGCTCCGCTCACCGTGTAAAGTGATTAGAAAGCACTGGAAAGGCTTATTAATGACATGGTAAGTATTTCAGCGCTATTTCGCACCTTCGTACGCCTTTTGGATCTCTAGGAAGCGCCGCGCAGCAGTTTCCCTCGTCTTGTCATCGCGCTGCTTGTCCGGGTGAAAGACTAAGGAAAGACTCCTGTAACGTTCCCGAATTTCATTGTCCGAAGCGGTGCGCGGGAGGTTGAGAACAGTGCTAATGGGCCAGAGCGTCAGGACGCCGAGGTTATATGCGAGACCGTGGGCTCAGCGCACTAGAGAAAGTCTGGGTCGCTCGATAGGGTCGTGGACAAGTCTTCAGAGTCACGTGCACTCATATACAGTACTCAGATATAATCAAGTGAGCGACTTGGTCAAGTTGAAGGAGATGGAGGTCGAAGCCGAGGTTGTCCAGGTCGAACGCGTCGCGCGCGCGCGAGTTGAACGCGTTCACGCGTCACACCGGGCCGTGGGGACCGTGTGCACATCTTGCCTCCGCCCGCCACGACCGTGATATTAGCTACTTCAGGCTCTGGGTATATTCCGTCTCTGTGTGAGCATCGTCGAGTTCGATGCCGCGTCTGAACTTTGCGACCGACGAGGCCTCTCTGCTCAAGGCCTATAAACTCTCGACTTTGGCCCCGACGTGCGTGTATTCGGTTCGTTGTGTGGTAGTAACGCGACCAACATGTTGCTACAAGAGAATGGGAAGAAGTAGAGCACGAGGAGATACTGGCTACAGAACTTGCTAGCCCGACAGGCAGTAGCTTTGACGGGGAGAGAGACTTGGGCGATCCCCTCGGCCTTGGGGCGCACATGGAGTGCGTAGTAGCTTGCGTATGATTTCCAGATTCTTATGTTTAAGTGGTTTCAGCTTGAAGAATATGGACATGGAGTCTCGTACGACCTTCTCCGCTCCATCTCACCAACACCTCCTGACCTGCAAACAGGAGCCCAGGTCCTCATAGCCTCTAAATCCTTTGATCCTAAAGCTTTCCTTGCGACTGTACATCCCAATGCGTCGTATCAGGATCTGAACGCTGGGATCGCTCATTTGCGCTCGTCGGTCGAATCTCGTTCGGAGGCAATACGCGTACTTGTTGAGGAGAACTTCGACCGCTTTGTAGCCGTGAAGGCTTCTACGGACGGTAAGCCAATCAAGCCTATAGGCCGCATCGAGATTCGCTCAGCAATAATAGCTCTCTACGCGGAGATGCGCGACGGCTTGCTTTCGGATGAGAGTGATTACGCGTCCAGGCCCTTACGAGATCAGCTTAAGCGTATGTTCGGTCCATTCAGTTTGCGAATCCGTTGTGAATGTCCATTGCAGAGGCTGCGACCAAGGCAAATCAGGTCTACCTTCCAGTGCTTGAGAACGCGACAAAGGCCCAGAGGTTGCGGACCACTCTCGGCGTCTTCGACCGCTCGAAGTTCTTCTTCAACTTACCCGCTCAATTGCTTGAGTACATGCAGGCGGTGGGTCAGCCTGAACCTTGCATAGATCCGCCTCACGAACAGGACATAGGGGCGTTATGACGCGGCGATGCGTGACTACAAGAAAGGCAAGTTCCTCTTGGAGTCCCGCCCGGGACAACTGTTGCCCCTTCCAGCTGGGAAAGACACCGCGCTCGCGGAGAAGCAGCAGAAGCGCATTCTCGACAAGGTTTGGGGCACCGTGGAGAAAACGATGGGCGAGCTACGTGCATCGCTTCTGAATCAGCTAAAGAACCCGGCGCGTGCGGTCGAGGAGCAGGAAAAGACGCTCGAGCAAGTCTTTCTCATCTTATCGGGCCCCTCACTGCGCGTGGTAATCCTTTTGCAGGATCCTTCTCGAGCTGAATCTACAGGATGACCCGGTCTGGACGTATCTTGACGCCCAACACAAATACATCCTCGACCAGCTGCGCAAGGTCTTCCTGACCTCAATCACGGCTATACAGAGTAAGCTCTTCATCTCCGAAAGCCTGTCGGACTCGAATTGAATGACGCGCAGAGAAACAAGCCAAGCTGAATGAGGATGCGGACTCACTGCCCAGCGTACCGGTACAATTACAGGCCTGCATGACTGCTCTTAAGACCACGCAGCCCGAGAATGTCATTGGTACGTCCAAAAGCCGCACTCGCCCCTCTCTTACCATTCCCAGACTGAATGCCCATTTCCAATCGCAGCGAAAGGCCGTGGTCACGAAGTATGGCAAGCGATCGTGGACATGGTCAAATCTCTCTCCGAGTCTATGATGTCCACTCTCCCGAACTTCTGGCGTATAGCAAAGGCGCATATGGACGGTAAATATCGACGCGCGGGCGCGTCATCCTCGCGGAGGAGCCCATCTCAGGTGCGCACGATGGCACTTGACATCGTGCGCCTGCACATTTCCCTCGTCTCGGAATTCTTCGTCTTCACCGACATGGCCGTCCGCAGTCCTGGCTTTTCGGCCGACAACGCGCCTGCGAACATGCCCGAGGCCAGCAACTCACTCACGACCGCGCATTTTCTCGTGCGGGCGCTTGGAGAGCTGCTTGAGAGTGTGAATGAAGTCAACGCGCTCGAGATCTCGAGCGAGGTCAGCGCCAGCTTGAAGGCTTTCGTCGAAAGCGCACGTTGGCGCTTTGAGGACGTCCTCACGATGGCGTGGTTGCGCGGTTAGCCCCTTTCCCTATTTTTGTATCTTTTTGCGAGCCGCTCAGGCTGAATCGCTCATCCACAGACGCCAAGCTCTTCCACCATCTCGAGTCCTGGGTCGCGTCCTCGACGGAAGACTACACGACTGCATACCTCGGCGATATCATGGTCTTCCAGAAGCAGCAGACTACCACCGCGTTCAAGCTCGCAGGCGGCGTAGATATATCGGCTTCCGCGTCCAAACTTGGTAAACAGTACCCGGTCGCGAGCGAGTTCGTCACGAAGATCAATAAAGCGTTCCTCGACTCACTGTACTCCATGCTGGATGGACTCGAGCACCTGGCCAAGGACTCTGCACCTGAGCTTGAGCAGGCGGCTCCGGTTGCGGGTATTGCCTCGGCCGGTGATGCAGCCCCACAGACTGCCAGTGCGAGCGCGAATTTGCTTGAGATGCTCGATATCAACGATAGCGTACGTACGTTTCTCCACCTCTCTTCTATTCACTACTGATGCTGTATGAAGGCAAACCGCACACTCATAGTGATCTCGAACGTCGGCTACCTAAAACGTGTCCAAATACCCCTGATGTTCGCCCAACTCGAAGCCGCATTCAACATCAACCTCGAACACGACCGCCAGACGCTCATAGCCCACGTCACCGAGCTCGACAAGAAGCTTTTCAACGGTTTCGTCGCGCCCAAAGCCGCTCTCGTATGCGATCGCTTGCGTCGTGGTATACTTGATCCTGCAATGGACTGGTATAAGACGCCGCCTCCACGAGACGTGAGGCCGTATATGTACGAGACGCTCATGTTGCTCGTCGGCGTACATGCCCAGGTGACCGGCGTCGCGCCACCGTTGCTCGAGCGCACGTTCTATGCGATCATCGAGGAGCTCTTCGCTGCTGCATTGCGTTGCTTCCAGCAGATCCCGCGACTGAGCATGGGTGGTATGCTCTGCGTACGTATCCGTTTCTACATGATCATCATCTTGTACTGATAAACCTGTGTGCACAGGCGACGCTTGAGGTCGAGTTCATGAACCAGATCTTGACGCAGTACGTGACGCCCGCCGCGAGCGAGACGCTCAAGGGCTTGTATACGGAGATCAGTAAGAGTTACCGCAAGCCTGCCCCGGGAGAAGAGAAGGATCTCCAAGAGCAGCTTACCGTGCGTACCCTTCCTTACATTCCATTCGTCTCAGACTGACGATACAGACATTTCGTAGGCTGTCCGTCGCACGCTCGTCGAGAAGAAACGTGCAACAGGCCTCGAATTCCTCTGCTTCCGCGCCAACAAGACAGACAAAGATCGTGAACGAGAGCGCGAAGTTCGTCGGGAGCGCGAGAGGCAGCAGAGCGAGACTGCTGGAGCGGGTGATAGATCTCGGACGCCTGCTAGGGAACGAGAGCCTAGGCCCGATAGGAGTGCCGCTGCGACGCCTACGAGGGAACGGCGTAGACCTGCGGCATAGTGAATCTTTTTGGATATTAGACGCGTAGGGTGTAATGTATTGGTGGAGGGATTGTGCTATGTACCAGATTGAGGATACCAGATGCAGTGTGTATATCCGAGCGTCCGTGAAGCCACTGTCCGTGTCCTGGCATCTCGTCTTGTCTGCCTCGACAGGATTAGGTGCTCATCATGAAGGTGGTGGGGGTATCGTAAATGGAACGTTTACAGAAGCAAGTCCACGAGGATAGTGATGATGCCCAGGCAAATTTCGACGACGATGAGCCAAATGACGATCTTCTCTAGGAGCTCGGAATGCCGGCTGCCTACGCTCTCCTTGAGCAGCGAGAGCATGTCTTGGAGGACCTCGACTCGCGTGTCGAGTAGTTGGATGCGCTGCGGGATCTCGAGGTAACTCCGTGCAGCGTCGTATAGTGGTTGCAAATCCGGGTAGGTCTACATATAAATCCGTCAATGACATACGGATGGAGAAGGCAGAATCAGACGCACCCAGAAAACTTCTGGTGAGTCGAGGACAGAGCCAACGGCTGCAATATTACCACGCAACAGGAATACCTCGCCCATCTTCATCATAATCTCTGCGCGTGTCCGCGTAAGCGGGGTTTCCTGCAAGAGTAGACATCCACCAACCTTTGTGCGAAAGTGAAATCTTGCCTGTCTCGCTGATGATCTCCGGGTAGTCCTTCGTTTCTTCGATTGTGTTCGAGATGTGTTCCTCGAACTATACACGGATACTTAGCACGAGTGCGAGAGGTAAATGAGAGGAACGCATACCAGGGATATCTTCACGGATTGCGCCAAGGCATGCGAGAGAGAAAGCTTTGTCCTGCATGATCGCGTAAATGAACGATCAAATGGTAGACCAATAGTTGCGTACATGTAGCTTGAGCCCTTTCGTAGGGTGATGACGTCGTTGTATATTCTGTTGTACAGAGTCAGACCCGCGCAACTCGGCTATGGTAACTGCAAGCTACTCGCCGACTGTAGTTGGCGTAATAGAAGTTCAAGTCCTCCATCTCAACATCCGAAGGCGCTGCTTGCTGTCAGCCTTCATTTCGACAGCACGGCGCCAATCATACCTAATTTATCAACCTCAAAACGTTTTCTATATGTCCGGCCGCGTAAGTGCCACAGCTGTAAACGGAAAGAATAGCACATACAAAGACGACAAGAACCGCTTTTCTTGAGCCTCCGACATGCCCCATATGACGACCGTTCCATATCTGAACAGGAATATTTCCGCCATCCCGTCCTCGCCCTGCGTGTCGAACTTGCTCTTCTTCTTTCCCGCGACCAGCTCCGGTACACCCAACAGATCCGCCTCGCCGTCCTCACCATGTCCGTTTCGTTCATCACTGCCTGACGCACGTGCCCACTTGACTTTGGACGTGCGAGGGCTCTGTGGTGGCCCCAGTGACTCTTCGTACCGGTATGGAGTGTAGATGACCTCGTCGATGATGCGTGCATCAGTCCCGTAAGCGCTTTGGCGCGCTTTGAAGAACTTCATCAAGTCGTCGAACTTGTACGCGCTACATTGTACCATTAGTCTGTGTCAACTTAAAATGAAGAAGCAAACACACCTGGCAGTACAGTACGCGGTCACGCGCGGCAGACTCTTTGCCTTCTTCTTTGTAAGCCTAAGCGCATCTCTACGAGCGGTCCCAGCCGGTATACGCGCTATTTGCGCGTAAGACTATTGTAAACTTTCAGTTCCGTTCCTTCAAACTCAAGTCGACTGACACACCTTGACGTCGTCGGCGTCGGCATCTTCCGTCTCCTCCTCGTCGTCCGTAGACGCGCTACCCTCCGTACTAGCTGCACCTTTGTCCTTACTCGGCGCAAGAAGTTCACGTTTGGCTGTAGGCACCGGTGCAGGCTCTGGATGCTCGGGTAAGACCTTGAGCTTGCCTGCCACTTTTGTTGAGCGGTTTGCGCCGCGTGTTTTGGTATCGTCTGTTGAGCCCGACGGCTGTCGTAAAGGTAATTTTGGAGAAGGAGCAGACATGATGGTCCGAGACTAGTGACAAGTCGTAAAGTGAAGCGAAGTGGACGCGGAGAGCAACGAGCGAGCGGACATGTTGGATGCTGTCATTGATGCGCTCTTCGACGCGACGTCCGGGCCGAAAGAGCCGGAAGCCCCTTTGCCCGCCGGCGCGCCACAGCTGGCGACTTTGGAACAACTTTGACGTGCGAGTGCTAGGTGAACACAGGCTATGTAGTATGCGCCGCAGATACTGTATTTTAGGCGCTGCGCTTCATTACAGTGCCACACTCAGGCCTGCGCGCAGGGCTGATCAAGATGGACTGTAGCGGGTCTGTCAGGTTTGTGCGCCGACTCATCCGTGGCGTAGCGCCCCTTTGAGTATAGAGACGTCCAACGTCTGGTTCAACGGCTCTGTAAGGCACGATCTGGATCGTTCACAAAGAGATAAGAGGTGCCCGCTCTGATGAGGCTGGTTTAGCTCGCTGCTCGCACGGCAACCGGAAGCCCAAACGGCGCTGCCCTTTCAACTGTCGGCGGCCACAGGTACGAAGACTTGTATGTGTAAAAGCCGGTTCTGGAATAGACTTTCGTATCCGTATTACGAGTCTTACGTTCTTCCATCGTCGATAACGAGAATGGTCAAATTCGGAGGCCGTCGATCTCGAGCTCGCTCACAGAAACATACGGTACCGAGGCTGGTGGCACCCGAGAGACTTGAACTCAGATAGCGACATAGATGTATCATTTTCAACCTATTCATAGGTGCCTCAACACGCTGCAATCCATCCATTTGAGTTCATTCAACGAGTGCATCAGGGAGCCTACCTATCTTCCAGTAGGGTGAAAGGCTCTCAGCAACTTTGCTATCGGCCGTACACGTATTAGTGAGCCAATGTATCCAATCGCAAGGAAGTTTGGCGGCACTCTGTTTTAGAGCAAGTGAGGTCACAAAGAAGTCTAGGCCCCGCTTCTTATAGCCTAAGGATAGAAACTTCACGTTTCTCCATATAGAACAGCTGAGGCAAACACTATTGAATCGTAGAAGGCGCTGAGAACCGGCCGGCGGGTTCGGTGGGTACCTGAGCGATAGCTTAAGACCTCGTAGTCATAGGCTTCTCGGCACAGACAACGCGTGGCTGAATTGAATGTACGTCTCTTTGCCTAGAACAGACAAGGACAAGGTAGAAAAGTTGCGGTCTATTTCTGACTACGCAACTGAACCTAAGTTAGCCCCAAGAATCAATGAAACGGATATAGCCGTGTAGCAGTCATGAAGAGAGTGATATGGTTATGAGTCTGTAGTAGATTGGGTTGGCCCGATCCATCGTGGTAGCAAACCAGACATGCGCAAAACACGCGCTTGTGAAAGTCGGATCGGTCCTTCAGTTGCAGGGTCCGCTGCGTAATGGACGCTCCATAGGCGATAGTCTCTTACATGAACACGGCGAATCGTCGTTGGCGGATGAAGAAAACAGCTAGTGGTACACATTCGAAGAGACGATGAACGCTGAAAGCAACAAACAGCGCCGGACGTCCTCGGACGAGCGCCGCGGCCCGGGGCGGGTTCACACGCCACACGTCGGTGCCGCCGGGGCCACGCTGGGGCCAATAACCAGGCTGTTGCCAGGCAAAACTTGAACTCGGACGCCCACGTTGACCCGCAATGTCTTCAGTTGTACGACAAAATGGAGGTACCCGCTGGTTATCATACACGCCCATGTACGCCTGTCCGCGCTCAGCGTGGTATGCATCTTGACAAGTTGACCCTGGTACCTTGCATCCCTTGGACGCTTGGGGTTTCTTGGGTTCTGTGGCCCTTGGCTTACGATCTCATGAGAACTACTCTACGCACGGTACTCACATACGGGCTCACATACGCGGGTAACTGGATGATCGGCTCGATGCTAAACTCGCATTCGGTGTATATTTACTTCCCAGGCCTGAGCGCTATCATGCTTTCTTCTCAGCCCTTCATCGAGCCCTGACAACACTGTGCTGTTCATGAGCACAAATACCTCGTTAAGGTGTATTCAGGGTTCTCACCATCTTTACTCTGAATCTCAATGTGGACTTGACATTCTCATTCTCATACTCGAAGCATCTGATACTCACCGCATCTTCGCGATATCGGGGCGGCGCTCCTTCATTCGTCCTCAAGTGAGAGATCTTACTCAGGTTATTCTCTTAGAGCACGTCATGAGACGTACAGGGTAATCACCCCCTCACTCTTATGGAGTATAGGAAGTCTGATTACACGAGCTTTTCAATAGAATGGGCACACACGGCGACGAGACTATTCTGCCAGTGCACGAGTCTCTGGTTCCTCACTGTCAACCAGCACAACGATACCATTTATACCCCACACTACCCCCCGCGGCATCCGCTACCCATGACATACTTCTGTACTCGGATGTGCTGCGGCTGACGAGTTCGTGGAAGGACTCAAGAAGATAAGTTGAAAGCGATATCAGTGTCGATAAGCCATAGATATCGATAATAAGCCTTACACATCTGTGAAACTCCCATACCCATGAACGGCCATGAACAGCCATGAACGGTCATGAACGGCCATGAACGCCGCGTCGGCAATCAAAGTTCATGGTGTTCATGGGCGTTCATGGCTATTCGTGGGTGTTCATGGCTGTTCATGGGTCTAGGGGTTTCTCAGATGCAAGCATGAGGGTAACAGCACAACAACCCAAGCACACGCAGAGATACACTGCACCACTATATTTTCCTAAACGTATTCTTACTCCCACTCCTCACATCCCTCCTCCTACTCGTCCGTCCCTTGCGTTCCGACTCACTCAACCTCCCCTGATCCTCCCCACCCTTCTCCATCCCCGCCCCAAACCTCTCCAGCCCCTTCCTCGTATCCCTCTCCTTGCCCTTGCCCCTACCCTTACCTTTCCCACCATCCATCCCATCGTCCTCATCGTACCCAGACGAACGACGTTTACCCTTCCCACCGCCGCCGGACGATGGGACCCAGCTCATCTCTACCGTTCCATCTGCATTACGCACGATATGTTGATCGTCCGCACCCTTCTTGGACGACTTTTGTGATTGTGATTGTGCACGACGTTGACCGAAAGGTGCGTCTTGAGTACGTGTGGAGGTGGAAGGGCCTTGAGTCCGTAAGGGTACGAACTTGACGCGTTCGTTTGGTTGACCGCGTTGGCGCGCTTTGTAGTCGGCTGGGTACAGCTCTGTATTGCACAGTAGTGAGTGAAAGGTATCAGGAAGAGAAAATGGGAAGGGAAACGTACCTCCTGCGTCGCTACTATCATCATCGCTCGTATCAGAATGAGCCTTCTCGCTCTCCTCTTCCTCCTCTTCCACAGCCGTCTTCGTTCTCCTCTCCCCATCCACCCCACCATCTATACCCACATCATCCACATCCTCAGCACTCGCATCCTCCTCGTCCTCAGAACCAGATGATTCCTCCCTCTGCGTCGCCCTCTTCTTCATCGCCACAGCACTAGGATGCAAAAGCGCGTATTCCCGACTCCGCTCGTTAACTTCGAACTCGGGATCTTCGAAAAGCGCGCTGAAGCGCGAGTCCGTAAGCAGGCTCGGTTGATCACCAGCTTCGGCGTCGACTTCCATTGCATCGGGATCGACATCGGCGGAGGGGTCGACTTTGCCTGCGCGCCGAGCGCGTTTCTTTTCCTCCTTTTCCCTTTCCTTCTCCGCGTCCCGAACGACTTTCTCTGCGAGCGCCTTGTTGACCTACACAAACGAAACCGACGATCAGTATCCTCTCCTCCAAAGTAATGGTGGGAAAACGTACCTTGACCTTCGGCTTCGGCGCATTCTTCGGCGCGCGAATCCTCGCCTCAGCCTGTGCGTCCAGTTTGCGTTGTACGGCCTTAGCGCGGGCCTCCTCGTACACGAACGGATTGGCGATGACGCGCGCTGTATCGTATAGCCCGAGCGAGATGAAGAAGCCGTGCATGTATGGTTTGAGGGCCGGCGTTCCTATCAGGTTGTCGAGGCCCAGTCTGTAAAGAATATTAACTTAGTGGGACGAGAGGACGGAATGTGAAGTTGTAGACTTACTGTGTTAGCTCTTCCCGACTGACGAACTTGAAGTCCTCGTATACTCCGCGTGCAGCTGAACCGCCGTCCTCGAGCTCTTCGGTCATATTCTCTAAGAAGCTCGCCCAGCGTGGTGCAGGACCGAGTTGAGGCACGAAGTACGCGCCCATCTGTATGCCTTCGTTTGCGCTTAGTAGCAGGCCTGAACCGGGAATGTGGTGGATGTCGTTTAGGTCGGATGCGGGTGTTAAGGATGCGAAGTTCGTGCCGGGCTATGCAAATATATGTTTAGTGAGTAGAAGCGGAACGGGGAAAGAGGGTGTATACGAACCGAGTTACGATCCCAGATCTTGACGACCTTCTTATCCGCACTGATAACCAACCCATCCCCCGCCATCCTACTCCCACCTTCAACCCAGCTGACCCTCTTAATCGGCAACCCGTATCCCTGATCCTTAACCGCGAACGGTCTCCTACTCCGCACATCATACAGCAATGTATGTCCACTGCTAGTTCCCACAGCATAGCTTAGTCCATCGCTGCGTGAGCTCAGACTCGAGACGCTAAGTCCTGAGAGTGGCGAGGCAGCGTCTTCGAGACCGGGGAGGACAGGTGCGGCGATGAAAGATGTGCCGGAAGAGTTGATGAGACGGGATGCGGGCAGAGGTAAAACACCAACAGACGACCTCGAACGCGGGTCGATAAACGTGATCCCTCCACCAGCCCCATCCGTACCCAACGCCAAAAGCCCATGCGCCGGATTAACATCCACAGCATTGACACCCTCAATCTCATCTCCCAATCTCAACGGACTCAAAAACCTCCCCTGATCCAAACTCAACCTATAAATCTCGTTGCCCGCCGTGCCAAACAACGCCGTACAACTCGGAAAATGATAGTTCACTGCCCGTCCGAATTTGGGGATACGGGTGCGGTGGTGTAGGCCGCCTTGAGTGTGAACTTCGATCGAGCGGTCGTTTTGGAGCATTAGGACTTTGGTCCAGTCGTCGCTTAGAATCTACTTTCCTTGTGCCGTCAATATGAAGTGAGGAAAGGGGAGGGAGAGGAGGGAGACGCACGACAAAGTCGACGTTCTCGGCGTCGCTGTGGCGTTCAAACTTTTGGGATAGTTGTCCAACATCCCAGACGCGCATTTGCGGCTTGTAGGTACCGGTAGCGATTATATGTCCGCCATCGCGCGTAGTCTTGACTCTCAAGCTCGCCTACATGCTCTATATCAGCTCATAGCCTTTGCTCATGTAGCAAACACGCACCTCGGGAAACTCAAACCCCTGTATAAGCTCCAAACTGCTGTCTATTCTGTCCTTCGTAGCCTTTTTCGCGCCTTTTCCTTTCACAGCGCGTGCACGCGCGAGCCAGTCGGGTAGCGCAACGGAGCTGCCCGCAGGCGCGCCGTTAACCGTGTAGATCTTGACGTGCTCAGACATGGCCGATACAAGTCAAAGTTGGAGTCGAATAAGCCCTTTTGTGCGCTCCTGGGCAGCGCGAGATGGTGTAGCTATAGGAAAGAGCGAAAGCAAGCGAGTGGCGAATGCAAGTTACAAGACGCGTCTGAAAAAGTTGCAGAGCTCAAAACCCCTATTTCCGGTCTCCGGCCCGATCAAACCTGAGGCCGATGAAATGCGTCGCGCTCTCTCTCCTCTAGCCACCATGATTCCTTCCATCTCCTTTATGTATGCGCACAAAATATATACGACAACATCAACGTACACTCTGAAATATGATAGCTCTATCAGGGCTTCGAGTCTATCCTCTCATCCTCCACATTTACGTGGATCACGGTGCTTACATTGGCGAACGCATTTGTCTCGACCGCAACGAGGTAGTCGAAACGCAGTGACAGCATCGCTGACTGGACCTGGAAGTTGATCCAGATACACAGTATCACGTATATTGAACCGGTATATTATCGCTACTGTAGAACAAGCAGCCCAGTCCCCTCGTCTTCTTATATGTCCTCTTAGCCCGCGGACGGTACAATGTTATACCCTAGGTGTTCAAGCCAGTCCGGTTTCACAGAAGGGAGTTCGAGCGCGAAGTCAATGGTTTTGAAGTAGCGGTGCTGTCATGTGGGGCTGGTATACTCTACATCGACCGCCCCCTCTCCCAATCCGCGCGACGCCAATACACGGTGCAAAGCCTCAGTTGCGGTTACGGTGAGAATTTCGTCTTCCTCCTTGATGTCTACCTTCGCATCGGCATCGATGTCGATGAGGCTGAGTGTCTCTAGATGCGGCATGAGCCGGTTCACTCGGCCATCATCTGCCACTAGCGACAGCGCGATGAATAGCTCGACGTAACAGTCAGAAGGCTTGTAAGGAATTGACACGTCCATGCCTGAAATTATGGCTGATATAAGCTGTAGGTGCTTGACCCCGCTGGCGTTGGCCAGGATAGGCAACCAAGACAGGTAATCCCATGACTCGATATCAGGGAGGAAAGTGTCCACGCTGAGAGAGAGCACTGAGACTGATGCAAGAGGCAAATCCGTAAGAGTTCGTTTGAATACTCCGAGTGGCAGAGCAGTAGTGCGGACAGAGCCACCGCCGTCTAGCGGGTCCAGCGGGAATAAGCAGACAACCTTCAAATCCGCCTGCGATGGTCCACTCCATTTGTTTCGTTGGCGTCCAACGTCTGGGTCATATCGTTCCAAGCAGGCTGGGCACTCACGATCGCGCAAAGCCGTGACAACGAGCTGCCAATTTTCCTCCTTAGTGCATGAGATTCGCAGCGAGTGGTACGCTGTGGTGCCAATCGTGTTGTAGAGCCATTCGAGCCCCGAGCGTCGCATATACTGGCTAACATGACTCTGGTTTTCGTCTTCGGGCCGAAGGTGTTCCGGTAGAAGGTATAAGGTCACGCTTGCACAAGGCGGAGGCTCAATGGCCTGTATCATAGCACCGCACGTACTCATCGGTCCTCGAAGAATGAGGGTTTCCAGGTGAGATAACGAGAAAAGCTCTTGAGGCTCGTCCCAAAATCCGACATCCGGGAGACAATCCTCCAAATGTAGGTATTGCACATGGGTGAGGGATCGGATCATGCCGCTCATGTCTTTCTGTGAAGGAATGCTAGCAGCGGATAGGATGACGAGGCGAGTGATTTGTGACGGCACGGCGCTTTGAGGTAGCTTTGGAAGGTCGACCACGGAAGCAAGGCTGATCATTCGAAGGCGTGGAAGGGCCTCTGCCATGTTCGCGGGAAGAGTGACGGAACGCCCGCAGTCGAGATTTACTTCAAGTTGCTCTAAGAGTGGTGCGCGATGGCTCAATAAGATAGATTCGATGACATCCGCGCTGCACTCTGTTGTGATGCTCCGCACACGGTGAATGCATTCCTCGAGAACCTGGCGTGCTACAGCTTCATCGCTATCGCACGGAAGGATAATGTCCAAAGGAACATTATTGGTACGTTTGATCAGCTCCTGAAGCCATGGCATGCAGAGGTTGAGTGGTATCGTGGTCCAGAGAGTAGAGTTTCTAAGCGCACGGTTGCGCCATTGAGCACATACGTGCGTTACGCGCGACCATCCCAACCCATACGACAAGCGAATGTCGCCAGTCTCCGAGTCAAAGTAGCTGTCGTCGTCGGCTCCGTCAAACTCGGTGGAACAGGTTGAGCTGGCATCATCGGCGCCATGGGTTTCGATGTTGGAAACGCAGTCGTCATACTCGCAGAGCTCTCCCAAAGGGTCAATATTGGCAAGGAAGGAACACATATGTAAGAAGATCTCGACGGGGAGAGACAGCGCGGTCGTGGCTCGTGACTGCGCCTTTTTGACGCGCAGGTTGTCGACGCGCGCTCGGAGAGCACTCAAAAAGACCTTGGAGGCGTACTCCACGTCTTCAATCTCTGCGGATAGCACGTCGATGTCCTCAGATAGCTCCTCAGACCGATGTTCGAACTTCGTGCTCCAGAAAGAGTTCCTGGAACATCGTAAGTACTTGTGACGACCAAGGTCGATTATACTACGATCATACGCGGGCTGAGTTATCATCTTGCAGTAGAACACTACACTAGCTAGCTGGTCCGCCAATGGTCCGCAAAGGCGTCGACCAATTCTTCGTAGTGATGATGGTAGAAGAGAGGCCCAGTTCGGGCACTTGGATACTCAGATATGATAACCACTTAGCAAAGTAATTGATGAGAAATGTAGCCTTTCGTCAACGAGCGCTCTTTCTCCTTGACGGCCACTATCATGCCCGCTATGATTGATCGTCGTCCTATCATGTCACGCTACTTGTTAACACCGTGCATTGCATTATCCGTGGTCCCTTGCTCAACTGCTTTAAGTTGACTCAACGTACACGAAGATTAGAAAATAATGGAAATAATGCTCCGGATTACCCGCGAACTTTGTACGCACTCCACGCTCGGTGGCAGAGGCATGCTCGAGTACTGTGCGGTTACTGCTCAAATGTCAAGTGTCACGTTCGCCCTCTACACCCACATATCCTGCCTGAGTCTTCACGGTCGGAGTACGTGAGTCGGAGGCTCCTCTTGACTCGAACTCCTCAATACTCTCCGCTTTCCTGAGTCACACTTGACGATTGCATCTCTGATCTGCCTTCCCCCACCCCGGACAACCGATACAAGCTCCTCGTAGTAGGCGGTGGCCCTCTCACGTCAGACCCTCCATCAAAACTCTGCCACGCCTTCTCCTACACCGTTTCCTATCGCATTGCCTTCGTGACGCGGGCGTCGCCCCTTCCCTCGGGAGGCATCGTCAGCGTAATTGACGGTGGCGACGCCGAGCTTCCTGCTCCCGGGCTGCTCGCAAAGTGGACACGACGAGATGCGGAACGTGCAATATCAATGTCATGCTCGCGAATTGACTCTCCAAGCGCTGCACTGGCTCCCATATGACTGAAAGATGTACGCCTTGAGCGGGTGCCGCCAGCTCCTTGTTGCAACTCAATGGAGACTGCTCCTTGAGAGTGTGCCTGGGTAGTGTGCTGGGGTATTCGCATCACTAACTCTACCCCTTCTCTCATGAGGTCGATCGCCCAGCTCAAAGGTGGTAGTGGGCGCTCGCTGTCGACCGTCTCGCGTCGGTCATACACCCAGCGCTCACTGGAAGTTGGCTCGACCACCAAGGGACGAAGAGTCGGGACAGAGGGTGTACGGCTCAGTACACCCTGCTGTCGAGTTGTTGCATTCTGCGGTGGGGCGTCGAGATTAACTGAAAAGCCGCCCATGTAAGTGGTTGAGCTACGATGTCTTCTGAGAGGAGGCCTAAGAACTGTGGGAGGTTGTACGGGAAGGCTGTGTTCATGAGCTTCGGTGTCTGTGCTGTTCGGATGTATGAAGACCACTCGTCGGGCCAGTTGTCGTAGAACATCGAGGAGCGTGAAGGTATGCTGGGATTCGGGTCTTGCCTTCAGTGGCCAGGTCAGGAAGCGTAAGCGCCCCTCTGTCGAAGGAGGCTTGGTACTGAAGTTTGGGTCCGATCCGCGAGACCAGGCCTCTAATCCCGCATGACGGAGGATAGAGAGAAACTCTACTGAGGGCTCAAGTGGCACTCCCGCTTGCGTGTCTATTGGGAAGATGGTGTCCCAGCACAGCAAAGCCGACTCGCGGGATAGAAGGCGGTCAAATCGCGCCAGAACCGAGTCGTTCAAAACCGCACCTTGGTCCTCCTCAGATGCCCGCATGAGGTGAGATATGATAGTTAGAACATTACAAGCGGCGACATGTTGCCAATCTCCGTCCAGAGATTTGCAACAAGCGTGTCTGTGTAGGGGTACCAAGCACGAGGTCATGTTCTGATTCCAATCCAAAGTGGTGTCGATATCGTCGTCAAACCAGCTCTCGTGCTTGTCAAGCGGACTGTGATGCTTGGAAGCGAGCATCATTAGGAGAGCCCCAGGATGGGGGCTCTGGTCAAGGTTAACATCCTTCATTCTAAACCTTCCGTCCTTTTTAGTCTCTGGTGCACTACTGTGGACATCCGGATCAGCATTAATGGTGGGCGCGGCGGTTGTGTCGGCTTCGTGGGACGGTTCAGGGTTGGCAGATTCAGCGTCATTGCGCCGGAAGTGTTCTGTCGTATCTTGCTCATGCCGACGGCGAGGGAGTTTGTGTATGTATGACAGCGCAGAGCGGACCGAGCTCTTCAACCCGTGTGATATGTTTGGGTAGGTGCCCTTTGAGTTAACGTCTGCCTCGCTGCCCTCTGAACCGGTGTCCGCCTTCGGAGAACTCGATACGGTGTCCTCGAATGCAAGCAGCAGACCAAAAATGTACTTTTGGGGTAGACGAGGAAGCCCTAACATGTATGCATGATCGCAGAGACGCATGAGCAACCAACGAGCTTCAAACAGGCAGAAACGGGACATGAGAGTGAATTGGGAACTCTCTGTGCCATGAAGTTCGCCTTTCGCCATGAGAAACAGGATGTGGAGGTAAACTTGCAGAGGTCTGCTGTATATGACCGCTCCATTCGTGGGTGGCACTGCTTCGATCTCATGCGACAAGCGCCCCAGCGACAAAAAGCACACTGTTTGCAATGCAGATATGTCTGAATCGGTCGTAAAAACACTGCTCCACTCCCCCGTAGACCATCGGAATAATTGCTCAGTCAGGTCCGCATCACCACTTAAATCAACTAAACATGCCAGTACGGCGTGCCAGTCAGAGACCTGTTCCAAGATCGGCAGTGTAGACTGTAGCAGGTTCGCAAAGTTTTCTCCGTGAAACATGTGGCGACTGGTATAACGCCAGGCGAATCGGAAGCGTTTCGACGAACGACGCAAGAATCGCATTTCATCGGGTTGTTTGTGACCCTTGTCCCATCCCGAGTGCCTGACAACGAGCTCCTGTAATGAGATCCACCAGTATCCACCGATACGCAAACAGATCCAGTATAGGAATGCTAACACATATGTCAATGGCGTCCTGTATGGACATCTCCTACGGAGAAGCGGCATGACGCTGACAATGAAATAGACGGCCCCAAAGAAGGCAATGACGGACATGGTGCAATAGGCGACCGTGGAGTTCATGGTGTACAGAAACAGGAGAAGACCCGCAAAGAAGAGAATGACCGAAAGGTGTACGAAGGCGACCAGCCAGTGGACGACTTGATCCATTCCGTATTGATTAACCCCCATCCAAACATAGATGTGATTAAACGCGCGAAGACGGATACTGTCATCCCGAGTCTTTCGGCGCAGTATATCACGGACGTAATCCCGGGACACCTGCTGGATGGACGTAGCCAGAAGAGCACATACTAAAGTGACGGAAAGACTGATGAACCAGAAAGCATTATAGATGACGGCTGTGGGGACGGCTTTGAATGGCACGACAGGAGCCGTCTGAGCGGGTGACGCTGTGCTATTGGTATTTGCGGCCAGAATCTTCGCAAGAAGCTCGACGGTCTGAGTACCAGAGTCCGGCGATAGGGACCTCAGGCTTTCGATGGCGAAAGCTGCTACGATATTGGCAAAGAGGCCAGTCTTTATGGAAGGTTAGCAAGACCCAATAGGATACATATTGGTAATAGGAACGTACGAAAGTGATAATCCCGGTAGTATTCCCATCCCACGCCTTGAGGCGAGCGTCATCCTCTCGGCGTGCTGCCTTCAAGTACATCGCCCAATACTTGTCTTCCGGCGTCTTCGCTTCTGCATCGAGAGGATCCACGTGTTCACCTCCACCTAGTATACGATTCCTTCAGCGTTTTAATCCTACTCAAGAGCGCTATTGACGAACCTGAGGTCCATGGCGACGGCGGATAGGCGGCATGACCGCTGCTTGGAGAGGTGGCGGACCATGTCCGTTCGTCGGGACCTGGTGGAACGTCGGGTTGGAATTAATCGCTGCAGTAATGATAGAACTGGCTAACTGACTAGAGGGAAGCATTGTGCTGGGACGCTGGGTGCAAGACGGATCGCTCTTGTTTACAAACCAAAGGTCCCACTCATATATTATCACGCAGCCCGCCGCAGCCACCCAGATACGGCGTCAATCTTCTAGATACAGGCTGCGAATGCAGTCAAATCAGTGTCGAGAGCTACACCCCCCTGGCTCCATTCTGCCACTGTATAACAAAGAAGATTGAGCCTGTGCGCTGATTCGTCGCAACTTAGCGCTTACAGCTTAGTATGGGCTGTACGCATGGCGTAGCTGCGGATGTGAGTGATGTATGGGAATACCGTACTATAGAAAGCACTAGGATGAGGGCAGTCCTATACGGTGCCGCTGTGCACTTCACATTGACAGCCCCAGGCGCGCGCGACGCCACCAACAGCTACGAATCTAGGACGAGTCGATTGTGTCACACGACACCTTGTAAGTACGGAACGATGTGCAGTGTTCCGAAATGCAGAGGGCTATTGCAGGAAGTCGACGCTTACTGAGTCGTTGCGGCGCACGAACCAAACTAGTATGATGGCCGCGCAAGGACCGTATAAACATCTGACCTGCTCAAGTATGCAAGCAGCAGTCCGTGATATCCATGAAGCACATCCTGCGTGACCGTAAGAATCCGTCTTCGCGCGCTACTAGAGGAGAAAGGGCAAGCTAGACCGCGACTGGTGAGTGCAAGCCGCAAGACGCGCCTGGCGCTTGCGGTCTGACAGTGACAGTCGCGCGGCATTTCGGCGCGATCAAACGCGCTCACGGGACTTTCGGTTTCTCTCCCGGCGCCGACCGTGTCTTCTGCCGCCCACTTTCGCTTCCATCGTACTTCTGACGCGCTGTCGTGACGGTGTATCGGTACGCGATGCATGAGATGGCGAATGGTGGATGACCCGCCCCAGGGCCTTCATCAAGCATCAAGGGCGGTACTGCCTCAACACAACCTCTGGCCTGTTCTCGCGAGGCGCTGTACGTGGTGGGAGTGAAGCAGTTAGTATACCCCCTTTCGTGACATAATCACGCGCTGACGATATATTGTAGGCTTTCGTGGGTGTGAAGTCCTGGAATGATCCTAAACGTACAACAGCCATGATTCCGTCTGCAGATGCAAAAACACACCATTCTGTCCCTTCGTGCAGCAGCAATGCGAACTTATTATGCGTGAGTGTTGTAGTCAACAAGTGCCATGGAATGGGCGCTTTGTATTCTTTGCTGGTCGTTGTCTTGTCCTTGACGACGTCTGAGTCCTGTCAGCCCTGATCCTCTCCCGTCCACTATAATAAATTGTCGCAAAAATATGATTTCCCGGGCCAGCGCTGCTCACGCATGGCGAACTTGATCAGTTGAGGCCATGTGGCGCTCACGCGGTGGCCATCTGGTGCTCAGGCAGTCGCC
>KV424493.1:0-223483 GCA_001632445.1 Peniophora sp. CONT | reverse complement strand
GTGTGGTAAGCGAGAATGCTGCATTCTACATGGCTTAGGCTCACATTTTTGCTCATGTAGCGCATCTCTGGCAGCAGTAGGCCCCCATGCGGTCAGATTGACAGCGGTATACTTGAGTGATATACTCAACTGGTCACTGTGGTCGCCCCCTCCCAATATTCTTGGCTAGAATATCTTCACAGGCCACAATTGGTATATGCATAAGAAGATGGCCCATACACAAAAGATCAAAGGAGCCAAAAAGCGCGGAAAAAAGCCAGTATTGTACTAAGCGTCATACCGTGGCGGAAGTTCGCCTTGACGGCCTTGCAGCACTGCATTCAAGCGTTGTATCAAGCTCGGAAGCTCGCCAATGCCAGTTCCGGTCGCCTCCTGATCCAAGTTCTGTCCGTGGTCAGTATCCTGTGCCGATGCGGGAGGTGAGGTCAGTGAGGCTCCAAGTGGTGGTTGATACGCCGAGTTCATGCGCTCTGACTTGGCCGACCTTTCCGGATTGTAAGCTGGGCGTGAGATGAACGGCTCGACAGCGTTGGTTCCGGAGGGATCGCAGTTTCCATTGATCAGATCGGTGGGCCTTGTGCGCCTTCGACGGCGGCATAAGAAGAGAGTCGTAAGCACAGCAATAGCAGCCACCGCAAAGCCACCCACGCCGCCAGCGATAGCACCGGTATCCACGCGAGTAGGCTTCCGAGTCGGTGTGCTTGTAGAGGTGTTGCTGGATGTCCGTGGCACAGTTAAACCAGACATCCGGAGAGGAACAAGGTGTCGAAATACTAACGCTGAGGGTGCAACTTGTAGACTGAATGCAGCGTTCAAGACGTCCAACGCGGCGATGCTTCCACCGGCATCGAATGATCTGCAAGGGAGCCGATTTAGCTCCAGGCCGTTCAATAATGAGCATCATGTACTCACACAGTATCAGGGGTTGGTCCGACCCACGACTCAGAGTAGAAGCCATTACTCTGTCCTGGGGCTCGGGCGTTGTCCAGCAGAGAGTTGAACTGTTCATGATAGTTTACAGTACAGAACCTGTATTTCCAATATATCAAAGCTTACCTGTACGGTGAGATACGCCTCAATATAGTGAGCAAGATCTGTCCCGGGGTTGCGCATGCGAGCCTCAGCAAGTCCACGAATGTAGATGCCCTTGGCGATCTGATCCCCACTCGAGATGTCCGAGTTCGTATCTGCGACTTTCCTCTTAGAGTGCACAGGAGTCTCTTTTCCCAATCGCGGACTCACCATTCACAACGCCGTTTTCCAGTGACCAAGCAGGAAACGTAGTGATGCTGGGCACCGCAGTTTCAAGTCTAATATGATATGAGTGTCAATAGCAGGCAACTCAAACTGTCACGTACAGTGTTGTTAGAGTACTGTTGCGGGTTACGTTCGCCCATACAGCCAGACCTATGCCATTCAGAATGGGGACAAAAGGAACGAAAAATGTGTTACCTTCTATAAACCAAGCCTGATTCAATGTGAAGGGGTTGGGTGTGAAGGTACAAGAGCTCAAGGTGATGTTATCGTAGACAATCGTCCCATTCCATAGATTTTTAATGATGAAGTCCAAAGAAAGCTGCGCTGCCTGTTGATACATGACAGTCGACGTTTCCTCGAACAAGTATGCCGATAACCTGATTATCTGGTCATCACTCGGCGAGTAACAAACAAAGGAACGTAACGCACGCCATAAACGATCCCACCGACTGCATGTTTACAGAGGTATCGTTCAGCACGTCACCATTCTGAAAGTATATAATCAACTATTGGCGAGTAACATGTCTAAGTATGTGAACAGCTCACAGAGAATACGCCACCAGCAAAGGCTTCTGTGTGCCTAATGAGTATTCGACTTGCAGACAAAAAGGACTGACTCACCACTATGGCAGCTCGAATCCGATGGAGGTAAGAACGATATGTTACGCCCTCCTCCACTGCCACTAGTTGCGTTGTTGAGGGTGATGAAGGCGGAGTCATAGACCGATCCCCAGGCATTCTCCGCATATCTTAGCAGATAATCCTGCTTATACGTTCGATATGAGTAGAACAACGCGAGACCCCAGTAAGCGCGGTCGCTGTATAGCTTTGCACCAGGACCCCATTGGCCATGCTGAGCCATGAAAGCCTGAAGTTGACTGGTACCGGCTTTAGTCCAATTTGAGTTCCCGCTGTAGTAGTCCTGCAAGGCAAGGAGTGCGTAGACGCTGGTGATATATTGGAGCCGCGGCAAGTCTGAAAGAGGGTCCGGTGAGACGAGCATATACAATCGCGAATTACACGGACCGGGGTTGCCAAAATCTGATATATCCAGAGTGGCAAGGGGCGTGGCCGCATCGTATGCAAGCTTCACACGCGACACGCGATCCATGGTCGATATGGGGTCCTGCGATCCCGTGGTCGGTGACGGCCTTCAAACGTTTAAAATAACGCACCCGCCATGCTTGAGGAATAGCAAGGGTTTGAGCTGTTACTGTGCTCGTACACGACAAGAAATACGTGACTAGCACGCAACCCTTGAAAAGACAGGTAAGAACCATCCGGGCTCAACGAACAGGAAAGACGCCAAGTCGGGGTGCTTGTGGCTGGAACGTAAGGGCAAGGCGAGAAGTCTGAGAGTGAGATGTACGAAGTCGACTGCTGCTTTTTGAATGTATGGGTACGGGTAAAGCAGTATGATCGATACAGTTGTTGCCGATCTCATCCCAATGCTGTACCGACCATAGGCGTTTGCTGGATGTGAGAAAAGGGAAGACGACTTGCAGTAGATTCGAATAGGCCGACTGATGGTTGTGGGTCAAAGACGCCGCTTGCATCCAGGGCACGCGTTGGCGGTACGATGAGCATAATCATTCAAGAAATGGCAGATGCGTCGCGATTCACGGCACCGAACTTGTCATTATCTTTCATATCGACGCATGTGCTGCCCAAAATGACAAGCAGACGTGATCCCAAGACATCAATAAAAGACAATGTCAAGCCGCCGCCCTCATATCATCCACGATCCATCTTCACTGCCTGTGGCGGCGGGCACGTTCTCACTGGACTCAGTAACACGCACTCCCCTGGAAGGGGAATCTAGTGATAGTCGTGATGCATGCTGTACATCATAAGCTTGACTTCTGTATGCGGTGAAGTAAAGTGAGAGCGGAGCCTGCTGGTCCCTGGCATCAGATACCCGTGCAGCTGTGCGAGGACATTTTGACCTGTTGTGTGATGGCTCGCACGTATGGCTCCGCAGGCCGGGTAGAATAGACGGGTGCGACCCGCGACATCGCACGTCCAAGTGAAACAACTGTCAAACGTCAATGCGGGAGCAGGTGATACGGAGAGTTGTTCGTTGTAAGTTGGTTGTAAGGGAGACTTGAGGGGGAGGTGGATCCGGCTCGTATCGCTCGTGCGCCATTGATGCAAACGTCTCAACTCTGCTGTATTAGGACTTCATTTATGGCAGGCCGCAAACCGAGATGAGAGAGCAAAGACAAGGTCACCGGTCAAGACGCGTCGCGCGCGTCGTTCCAATGATGCTGTTCGCACGCTATACAGCCTCATGAATCTGCATATGACTCCGCTCCTCAGTTCATGTCTGCCGAGCCGAGCTAGAGTGGCGTGCGCGCTTTTTGATGAAGGGGAGGGAGGGAACGTAGACTGAATGGTCACGGGAAGCAGTGAGATGAAGGCGGGGCAATTGGACGCAGGCGGGCATCGAATGGAGGTGTTGAGAGTATTGCGCGTGCATCTTGTTGTGAGGCGGAGCAAGGCGCGATGCGTGTATTGTATGGGTAAGGAGAGACCGGGTTGTGCATATTGTGCGGGGATCGACAAAACGCCGAACAGAAGCGAACCGCAACCTCCACGCAGAACCTTGGTAACAAGCGAGCCGGCGGTGTCCAAAACCCCAACCTACGCATGTCAATGTCAGTACAGTGCTATCAACATATGAATGAACCATACGTCACATACCAGAAATATTTCACTATCGACCTCACTTAAAGGCGTGTCCGTACGCCTCTGCGAATACGAGTCAGTGTCACGAAACGGATATCGCTTTCTAGGCATGATAGCGCACCTTCAATGGTTGGGTTATAGACCTCGACGAACTCGTCGCGCACGCAGCGCACGACCAGCGTTGTTTTGCCGAGGCATCCGGCTGCGTGTCGTGATCCTTGCTGGATGCCTGCATGTTCCTCCTTCGGGGATTTCATCTACTCATGTCTACCACACGTCTGCGAGATCGTCGGTTACTACTACGAAAACGTCTTCCGTAGTCCGTAGTTCATCGGAGGGGGCAGATTTGGAGTCCTTTTACATCCATTGCCCGAGTGAGGATACACCTGTGCATAAATATCAGACCGAGAGCCACTTCATCTACAGAAATAAGGACGCACCTGCACGCACCAGCCGTAAAGGCAGTCGACCGTCCTTCATACCCTCACGTATTCCCGCATCTCTAGGCAGCTGCGTCGCATCCATCATCTTAAAGCCAGGCAAGCTGTCAGTCCCTTCGCAGCAATTTGCATGTGCCAAGGGGTCTCAAGGGTGTTGTAATCATCTGCAATGCTCGGTCAATCACGGCGATCATGAACACAGTGCGAGGTCTAGCGCACCTGCGATTTGGTCCCTCGACATGTTTATGGATTACCACATTGTGTAATGCTTGCTCGCGAGTGCGAACGAAGTATACCCTCGGAGACGGCGCCTGGTCCTGCCTGTCCAACCATTACTTCTTGTAGGGCACTAGAGTAAGGCGGTAGAAGGCAACAACCGAAGTTGCCACGAGCTTATGGCAAGCTACGACTTTCCATTGTATCCCAGAGTCAGTCGTAGCAGCGGCGGCGAAGAACATGGACGCGGAGGACAAGCTTGAGGCGCGTCGTGGGCGCCGCGGGATCCGCACTTAGGTTAGGGTTGGCTGTCACCAGCGTTCGGTGAGCTTTCGTTGAGCAGTGCTTTGAAGTGCCTTTTGCATGCATAAACCTTCGTATGTGTGCATCCAGTACTGTTATTGAAGCCTTTCTGTCGGTGTACTTCATATAACTAGGCTTATACGATCGCAGGAAACGGCCACAGCGCGATCGGATCGAGAGCAGTGGTAGAAGCAAAGGTAACTAGGAAGGTCCGGTTGACGGGCTCAGCGGCTCAGATAGCCAACCCTTGAGCGTTGTACGGCCATGCAGTATATGTACACATGAAGCGTATGCTAGATACCGAAGAGCACATAAAAGCACTGGTGTTAACGCTCATATGGCGGAAGCTCGCCGTGACGACCTTGTAACAAATCGTTCAGGTGTTGGACCAAAATCGGGAGCTCGGCCATGCCAGTCGCCTCATGATCCAAGCCTTGACTTTGGCTCGTATCTGGTGCCGATGCGGGAGGAGAGGCTGAGAACGAGAGTGCACTGTCTCGATACGTAGAGTTCATGCGTCCCGACTTCGACGAAGTACTAGTCGGCGGATTGTGAGCGGGGCGTGAGATGAACGGCTGGACGGAGGTGGTGCCAGATGGGTCAAAGTCCCCTTCAATGTCACCGCCGATGGTCCTTGTGCGCTTCCGACCGCGGTACCGGAAGACAAGGACGACGGCAGCGACAATAGCGACGAGGCCACCAATCACGCCGCCGGCAATAGCACCGACGTTCGAGGTCTTCGTGGGAGTAGGCTCTGGACTTGACGGGCCGCCGGTAGATGAGTTGCTAGAGCTCCAGTACATCATGAGGGACGACATTCAATGGTATGTAAGTTAGAGTACTCACGTGGGGGGTGCGGCGAAAGCGGCTGCGGCGTTCAAAGCGTCCAAAGCAACAATGTTTCCACCAGCTTCAAATGCCCTAAAGTAGTAGGAACGCGTGAGCTCCATGCCACCTGTATGACACGACATACACGTACTTCAATGGGGGACCAATCCATGACCTTGAGTAATAGCTGTTATTCGGCGCTGGCGCTTGAGCAAGGTCCAAGATAGCATTGAACTATGGCAAGCATTGATTATCAAGTTTCTCCGTGTTACTAAACACTGACAGCCCACCTGTACAGTGATATATGCCTCAATGTATTGGGCTAGATAAGTCCCAGGGTTCCTCATCCGAGCTTCAGTGAGTCCGCGGATGAAAATGCCTTTGAGGACCTCGGTCGGAGTATCGCGTGCCACATCCGGGTTCATATCTGGATCCTTTCAGTATCACCAGACAATTCGTCGCGATTCGTGCGCACCCTCCACGATGCCGTTCAATGTCGACCAAGCCGGAAACGACGTGACGTTGGGTACCACGTATTGGAGCCTGTTTGAATGTCAGCATCCGAGCGTAGCTCACTCATTTGTGATGCGTACAATGTTGTTAGGGTATCATTGCGGGTTACGTTTGCCCATACCGATAGACCTATGACTCGATTAGATGGTCAAGATATGGGTAAAAAGAATAATGAGTCACCTTCGACGAACCAAGCTTGATTCAATGTGAAAGGCTTAGGTGTTGGCTGACAAGAGATCGCGTCAATGCCGTCGTAGACAATGGTTCCATTCCAGAGATGGTTGATCATGAAATCCAGAGAAAGCTGCGCTGCCTGCTGATATATGGTACTGTTCGTTGCCTCAAACAGATACGCCGACAACCTGATCATTTACTGGTCAGAATCTGTACGAAGGGGAGGTTTGCAGCGTACACCATGAATGGTCCGACGGAGATCGTATTCACGTAGGTGTTGTTCTGTACGTCTTGCACCTGATCAATCGGACGATCGGTGTCAGCGTGGGCTAAACAAGAGCTTAGGACCATACATACGTAGAATACTCCACCAGCGTAATTCCCTGTATGTTGTATGAGCTTCCGAGCTGTAAATGAGATATTCTTACCTACCGCCTGTGCAGTTGGAAGGTGGAAAGAAGGATACGTTGCGACCTGCGCCACTGCCGCTGGTCGCATCATCAGAAGTAATGAATGTGCTGTTATAGATGATATTCCATGCGTCCATTGCATGGTCTAGGAAAACACTGTTCTTGTAGGTGCGATATGAGTAGAAAAGTGTGAGTCCCCAATAGGCCGCATCGCTGGATAGCTTTGCACTACCAGCAAAGAAGCCACTTGATCCCTCCACGGCAGCGGGTAGGTGGTCGACCTCGAGGTCGTACCAAGTCGAGTTCCCGAGGTAGTAATCCTGCAAGGCAAACGCCGCGTAGACAGTAGTGACCTCCTGAAGAAAGGCCATACCTAAAGCACCCGGTGAGATAGAATTGCCACAAGGGGAAAGATGAACGTACCGGGTTGCCCGACTCCTATAGTGAGAGTCGAAAGAGGTTGAGCCGCACTCAACGCAAGGTCCTTGCGCGAGTCGAGAGTGAGGGTTGATGTGGGTTTCTAGATAGACTTCGGTAAGAGTGAGATCCCTCTACGGGAACCAACGACGTACCCGCCATGATTCGCTGGGGATGGTCAGGTTCTGAGCCACTGCTGCGATGGCACAAGAATAAAAGAACGCGAGATGCACACATCGCTTAGCAAGGCCGATGGGCATGTTGGAGAGTTCAAAGAGCAAGTCAAACGCCTGGTCCTACCTGCCGGAGATTGGGGGGCGCGGGCGAGAGGTCTGACCACGGTCGAGCCTCTGCTACTTGAGGATCCGGGCAAGTGGAAAGTTCAAGATATTGATTGTAGCTGGTGTGACAGGCTGATTATCACACCTACGCGGGGAGCATCGGTATCGCATCGCGGCGTGTAGACGCTGAGTTCGGAAGTGCAGATGATACTTTTGCAATTGGGTTACGTAGACCCAGGATCTGGAAAGACGTCCATGGACGTGAATCGTAAGCGCATCATGCAATCAAATGGGGACATTGCCATTCGTGACGACGTCCGGCATTGCGTTGACTCGCCGTCCCATATACACTGTCATGCAACGCCAGATCAGGCCAGAATCTCGTCTGAGCATGAGCCTTTACGGCCTTCTAAGGCAATTCGTGATGCTCATCCGAGTATCATGTGCTGCGGACATCACAAGGCAGCCCGCCCAACCACCAACTTGACGTCCGTGGTCCCAGAACATCGATATGCACGCAGGGCATCATAGACTTGGCTTCTGTATGCGGTAAAGCAAGGTGAGAGCGGATCTTGCTGGCATCAGATAATCGTGCAGCTGTGCGCGTACATTCTGACCGTGCTGTGGCGGATCGCACATATGGCTCCGTAAGGCCGGTAATTTGACGGGTACGACCCGCGACATCGCATGTCCAAGTGAAACAACTGTTCAAGCCCATGATACGGAGAGTTGTTCGTTGTAAGGGCGACTTTGAGAAGGCGGGTCTTGCTCGTATCGGGTACTCGTGCGCCGGTGATGCAAATGTATCAGCTCTGTATCTGCGCTTCATTATGGCAGGCCGTAAACCGAGATGGAAGAGCAAAGACAAGGTCACCGGTCGAGACGCGTCGCGTGCGTTGTTCTCAGTGATGCAGTTCGCACGCTATACGTAAAGCTGTATGTATATGGTTTCGCTCCTTGTTCATGCATATGTCTGCGGAAGGATTTTGTAGTGTCGATAGTCATGAACATTGAACGTGACGGGTAGCAAGGGCCTCAGGCGACACTTCTCTGGTGGTGACTCCCCCCAGCGCCCAGCACTCGTCCCTCCGACTCTGAGCAGCGCGGTTGATATCCGCTCTCGATATTAGACGAGCTACGAGATCTAGATGGTACCACCGTCTACGATGGGTTGAGGTGCATTGACAAGACCGACGGTAATAGTACGCGTACGCAGAGATAGATGCCACGAACAGCTCGAGAAATCAAGACACGGGGGATATTCACAGGCCAAGCAGGAGCGGGATTGAGCGAGCAGTTGGCGAAGAGTAGTAACATACGAATGACGAGAAGAGAGGGATAGAGGCTAGCATTGTTAAGACAGTTGTGTGAGGCAGGGCGTGGGTCGGGCATTGTGGGAGGCGGGGGGAGCAGCGGCTGTTGATGGATTGGAGGGAAGGAACCTGGAACGTACGGTGATGGAAAGCAGTAAGACGGATACGGGGCGAGGGGACGCAGACGATAATCGGAATGAGGGTGTTGGGCGTATTACGCGTGCATCTTGTGTGAGGCGGAGCAAACGCGCGGTGTGTATATGGGTAAAGAGGGAACGGTTTATGTATGTTGTGTGTTGTGCGAGGATTGCGAAAACGACGAGCGAAAGCAACAGGGACAGGGTATGGGAGATATACGAGGGCCGTGTCCAGTGAGTCAAGCAGACAGAAAATGGCAGAGATGGATGAGAAGACGAAAGGCGAAGAGACGATAGATATAGGGCTACATGATGATGCAAGCGCTGCGGAAGCGCTTCTTGCTGCGCTTCTTTGCAGGCGTGACAGGAATGCGCTCGCGCATCTGCCGAGTCAGGTCGGTGAAAACATCGAGCACATGCCAGTTGCGCTTAGAGGAGGTCTCATAGATGGGGACCCCGCCCCAACGCGCTGACAGTTCGTCGAGTGTATGTGTGCCGATCTCGCGCTCGCCAGTCAAGTCGAGCTTTGTCCCGACGAGGACGAGAGGAAAAGTCTGGACGTAAACTATATGTCAGGTTGCGTACAATGGAGTCACTGAAGATGCGCACACTATCTTCGCCCTTGATGCGATAAATCTGCTCGCGGAGCGTTTCGACCTCTCGCAAAGAAGATGCTTGGGTCAAACTAGCGGACAGTCAGCCTTGCGATGAACTTAGGTGGATGGGTCGCAGACACAAACCTGAAAACAAGAATAAATCCTTGCCCGTGCTGTAGTCATGTGCATGAGCTGTGGTTCATCCGAGGTTGCAATGAGGCTACGCACGGTGATGTACATCTCGTTCAGCGCAGTAAACTGTTCCGCGCCGGCGGTGTCCAAGACCTCAATCTACGTATACCAACGTCAGTACGATGTTGCAACCATATGAATGAACCACGCGTTGTCACGTACCATAGAAATTTCGCCATCGACCTCAAAGGCGCGCCGGTACGCCTCTGCGTGATACGAGTCAGTATCGTTATACATTTATCAGTCTCGGAGTATAGTAGCGCACCTTCAATAGTTGGGTCATAGACCTCGACGAACTCGTCGCGCACGAAGCGCACGGCCAGCGCGGATTTGCCGACGCCTCCAGCTGCGTGTCATGGACCTCGCGTCAACACATGTGATACTACAATGTTTTTGAAATACGCACCACCAAGGACGACAGCCTTGAACTCGCGCATCATGGGCGGTTGGCGTCAGGCGCGCTGCATGCGACAGCAAAAGCCAAGCGTGTCGGGCAGAGATGACGGAGCTGAGCAGAAACCCAGAGGTCGATCCTCAGGGGAACCAACTCGCGTCCCGGCTTTTACCCGCGGCGGTCATCGTTCCGCGCACGTCGATCCCTGCATCCGCCGACGATCTTCGTTTGGTACTCGTTCCACCCCAGTGCTTCTCGGCTAATCCTCTATCACATCTCATTTGAACCTTCTAGCGCATCGAGACTGAATCTCAGCTTCTGTATTTTCTACATACGTATGCCTTTCGCACGTCGTGACGACATCTTCGTCCCGAACAGGGCTTCGTCCCTCCCGCATCTTTCCTAAATCGTACCTTCGTCCGCTTCTGAACCGCCTCCTGGCTACGAGTTCAGGACATCCCAGCCATCGCGCACTCTTGCTTGTCCTGCGTTCACCGTGTCCGGCCATGTACGGCCATCACGACGGGGACGTTGCGCGTAACCTTTTCTTTCCACAGCCTATACGCGGGAGATCCGCCTGGTAGTCCGAGGATCGAAGTCGTATGCCAGTGCTTCTTCTTGTGCTGCAGCTGCCCGCGGACGAATGCAGTCTCATTGGAAATGCAAGAGCATTTTGATGACTGTATCCTCTGCTTCTCAGATGTAATAGCGCTGGTCCGATATACGCTCAAGAACTTGCTAAGAGCTTCGGGCGCGCGCGGAGGTCTTCATGTATCGCTGAGCTGCTTTCGCCGGCCTTGGAGCGCATGATGCGAGTCGGAACTGCCACCAGTCCGTACATCCTGAACGTTGCGCTTACCACGGCTTTAGTGTGCTCACGAGACTCTTTGTCAGGGTTGGACCTCACCGGCCTTAACTATGACCAAACTATGACCTTCACCAAACCTTTACCTGCATTTGGAAGCTGCATTTCAGGACCAGGGCGAGCCTACTTTCATCAAACATAAGAATCAGCCCTTGTAGCAATGTCTACTCGAAGCTTGATGCATGTCGCATTGTCGCGTTCACTCCTGAAATGAAAGATGGCGTGCTTCCGGACTTGGCTACACAAACGTACACTGTCATCTACATGGCGGCAACATGGCGGATCCAGAGCATGGCAAGATGACATATTTCAAGCCGGTTAGTGATTGCCTTCTCAGCTATGCCTTCTCAGCCTGACGAGCGAGGTGCTCTTACTTGTCAGTGTCGACCCTTCCTTCAAGTCGGATCCGTGACCTATGAACCGCACACAAAGCAGTTCATTCGTCTAGCCGATATAAGTCCGACTGGTTATCGCACTGTGAACTTTACTATACGAGTCGTACGGTCTTGAAGCGGTCCGGGTGCTGCAAGGTTCTACCCTAAGCTATCACCTGCCATGAACTCCAAGTGCGGTAGGTCAAGTTATTCTGCTCTGTTCCCATCTCTTCTAACATCAGTGTTTCAGCCATCAGAGGGATACTCTATATGAAGACTGCTACTCTAACTTGTGACCCAGAACGTACCCTTACTGCGTAGCATGAGGTCTATCATCCAGGAGTTGACCAGATTTCCACGGCTCTCAGTTGTTGCCCTGGGCGACAGTACGTACCCCATGCACCGGAGCTCAAGTACGGCCGCACGACGTAACGTGATCCTCGTCGCCACAGGTGGTCCTGGACGCGAAGCACTCAAACATGTTCTTCCGCTTGTCGCACCCGCAGACGTGACCGTCACGAGCCGAGCGCGGGTCCTGCGCGCATACGGGTCCAGGCGACTTTGCAGGATCCTTCCCCAGACGTGAAAGTGCGCGAGGGTGGATATACTCGCCCAGAACCTCTTCCCAGCGCATTCACGCACACCTCCCCTCACTTGCCTTTTACCCACCCATTCAGCTCACAGAACGCGTTGTCGTGCATGACACCGCAAAGCTGTAGGCTTGATGCAAGCGGGTCATCTACACGAGTCTTACATGCCAGGGGGCGGAGAGCGTGGTGGTCATGGAAGTGATCTCCGAGTTATCCTCACTCGTCGGATCAGATATTGCACATGCGGTACATTGTCATTGGCATGCGGCGCGGCATGCGAACGCTGCGAGGCAGTGAGCGTAAGTTCTGCCTACGTTGCGATAGCGCACGGGAAGACGAATGTTGTGAGCGAGGCGCTGGAGAGGTTTTTTAGAAGACCGGCAATATTCTTCGAAGACCAGCGATAAATGGCAGTGGAGTGCGTCAGAGAGTTGATCGATGGGCTGCCAGGTCGTAAAGTATGCTATATAGCTATATATGCAAGCCACAAGCCCTTCACTTGATCCAGGCTTTCCGCTGCCCGGCGACTCTAAGTACTCACCGCGGAATTTTACCATACCAAGGCATGAGGATACTCTGACACTAAGTCACGGCCACGTAATGCGCCCGCAAGAAGTACGTGGTAGCGCTGGTAGAATCTATTTGCTTTCCGGAAAGTCTTTGGTCAGATTTCCGAGATTTGGCGTGGGACAACTTTCGCAAAAACGCGCGCGCGACAGTTTGACGTTCACCACCACGACCACCACCTTCGCTGTATCTTCTGTTGTGGCTCACCATCCGGTTGATCTTGATCTAGCACGCCGTGCGTCGCGTGCGGCGATGCACGTCGAACAACTGCTGCCAACAAGAGCCCGAAAGACGCTCGCTCGCTTTGTAACCGAGAGGTTGCAGAACCATGACTTTCCGCGTGACATACATCGAACTTTCCACTGAGTCTCATGGATCTGCGGACAAGGAGGGGCCGCGGCAGATACGCGTGCAACAAGTACCATCACCCGACAGTATCGGATGCCCCATTCAGCTCCAATCTTCGGACACCTGTCCTTGCGGGGTGTCTAGCCGCGGCGCCCCATCTGCGCTACGTGATACGTATCCAAGAAGCCTTCGGTCATGTATACCCCGGATATCTATCATTGCATGACAACGTGATGAGGGACAGCGACTCTCATGCGAGGTAAGACAAGTCAGGGGCAACACTGCTTCCAGCGTCCAGTGTTATGTGCTTTCGTGTCACAAACTTCATTGCCCTTCTTGATCCCAGACAGAAGCGCGCTTA
The DNA here is from genome assembly GCA_001632445.1 of Peniophora sp. CONT. Lineage (NCBI taxonomy): Eukaryota > Fungi > Basidiomycota > Agaricomycetes > Russulales > Peniophoraceae > Peniophora > Peniophora sp. CONT. The sequence goes on along the minus strand of KV424493.1, from coordinate 210,219 downwards.
CCCGAAATCACATTCCAACATTAGGAATCCGCCTTCGTTTCCACTTTCTACATTCTCTATCGCATACAATCATTGGAGTTTACCACCCTCGAAACGATCAATCTCCTGGGTTCACGACTGGTCCTAACCCTCAAGTAGCAGTTCTTAGCGCGCGGGATTCGACTCTACACCCACCCTCTTTCCACCTCCAAACCACAGCTAATAGATCACTCAATCAGTCAACACGCCGAAGCTGCCATGGTCATCGCACGCCTCTTCTTCGAAGGCTGCTTGCTTTCTTTATATCTCTGCTCTCATATGAACGCCGTGGCGGGCCAGAACCTCACCATTCCCAGCGGAAGATGGCGGGTATGTTCGTCGACATGCGCCAATCGAGCTTGGTCTGATCATAATTTGGCAGAAACACACCTCAAACCTCACTCGCACTCAGCGCGAAGGACTTGCATTTGGAGCAGCTGTTCCTCTGTCTAAAGCGAATATATCTCAGGCTAACCCCGGTCCGTAACTTTTCTTCAAACGGGCGTCGTCTTATTAGGGAGTCTAGATCTACCACGGCTCAGCCATGTGACGAGTGTCTACGCACTCCTTGCTCTGCAGGATTACTACAGCGGGAATACGACTTGGCGCGACGCTGTGGTCGGTGGTCTAGTGGCCGGGACTCAGGGAAGAACCGGTTTTTACAGCGCCAATAGGGAATCATCCGAGAACGTCAACTACTGGGGACTCGCATTTATCTATGCGTTTCGAGCATACAAGGAGCAGTCTCTTCTCGAACATGCAATGGATGCCTGGAACCTAACGTATTCTTCTGCCTACATCACGCCCAGCGCGGAAGTCAGCGACAGCGGGGCAGGGCGCAATATATCGTTCGTACCCTCCGCCAGCTGCTCAGGTGGTGAGTCACCACTTCGCCGTTGTAAGATTCAGGCTTTCATCGTGCATTCAGGAACCTTTGCCGGTGGTGTATTCTCTGTGAGGACCACTCTACCATACTCTGAATTCCAGTGCTGATGAATCGCTTGACAGCGCCAAGACCTACACAACGACACCTACATAAACGCGGTGGCAGTCGCACCATTTATGGCGTAGGTGACTCGACTCTTCTTAATACTGATCGATGACCATGTCAATAGCCTGTCGGCATACCTATCCGAAGAAACAAATAATACCGATACTGCATACGGGCAGGCAGCACAACTTTCCTTGAACTTTATCATCGATCATCTATGGAATGGGACGATCGTGTACGATGGCATCTACTCTGACTCTTGCAATTTGTCTGAGCCAGCTCCTTGGACGTTAAATCAAGCCTGGTTCGTAGAGGGTGAGACATTACCTGCTTCGCCTCTTTCTATCATGGGTTTGATTCAGCCGGAACAGGTCTGTCTGTGTGGGCAAATGTAACCAGAAATGATACCTTGACGAAGCTGTGTGTCCTTTAGAGCGCTCTACTTTCAAATGTACTGACATGCGAGTGTTTAGCCTTGAGACCGTGGTGTCGAGTGTCGCCACGTATCCCGCTTGGATCTCTTCGGCCTCAGATGGCATCATAAACGGTGGGCATTGTTTCCAACGAAAGTTCCCGACGTTGATTGACGGGCAACGTCAGATCACACGCGCGATCCATCGCTCAAAGGCGAACAACAGATCCTCAAAGGTGTCCTCGTTCGTGGACTCGCAGAGGCTCGTCTGCGCAACCCTGATACGGATCTCGCCCGATACATAGAGGCGTTTATTCACGTGCAGGTGATCTATGCGTTGTCAGCAAACACTACTACACCAATAACTTTTCCGTACAGCTAAACGCCATTTTGGACTTCGCCCGAGGTCGAGGACCAAATGATAGTCGTTACGCAAGGTCATGGGACCTCTCTCCTGCGTCGTGAGTCTATCGTACCACGAATATTAGTACGGTTCACAGTATTCCGGTGTAGGGCTTTTGATGCCGGAGGAAATGTTGCCGCGGTAGACGTCTTGAACTCTGCATTCACCCTCGTCTCACCGTCGACGTCAGTATTCCAGTATTTGTCTCTTTCTCGGATGATACTTACAGCGACACAGGTTCGTCAATGGAACATCCAAGGGTCATGTAAAGTCTCCGAAGACTAGTGCGATCGCCGGCGGTGTTGTTGGCGGTGTGGTAGCTGCTGTCGTAGCAGTGATTGCAGTGACCGTCTTAGTATGCCGCCGCCGAAGACGTACAAAAGCCGCGGGTATCAACAATGGCCCGGGTTCCGATGCTGTTGAGCCGTTCTTTTCACGCATCGCGCACAATCCCATTGCATCGTCGAAGTGGGGGCGCATAAACGAGGCATATGAGCTTCCTTCGCATCCAGCCTCTCTCGCGCCGCCGGCTTCGGATGCGAATTACGACCGGGGTGTAGGTCATGAGCCGTTTGAGGTTGCCGAGATTCCGAGCATAGTCCAACGCTCGAACAGCTTCTTGCAAGGGCGCCATGGAGAGCAACCGCCGAGGTATGAGGAGTAACGCCACATGGTCGAAGGGATGCTTTCGCGCTTTCTGGGCCCTTGCTTGTTCCTTATATATACGAACACTACTTGTAACTTCTAATACTTTCGCTCGTCGTTGGACATGCGAACTTGTGCGACCATTCTTGACTTACGATTACACTCCGTCGCAGTGACCGTGAATCTCACTAGTACACTCTACATTTGAGTAGGTCGATTTCCCTTTTCAAATACTGTTTCCCTTGACATCAGTGTTTCAGCCACGACTGGATCACTGCGTACATGAGTATTTGGCCTCCTTACACCAAAATCATACGCACTCTTACCGCGGGATATGGGCTACAACAGCCCTGAATAGGGCGCCCGAAGGTCCATCGGTCTTCCGCAGCATTGAAAGCCCTCTCGGCACCACTGAGTAAGTACCAGGCAGAGCCCAATCATGGCCGGACGACGCATGGTACTCCTCGCCGACGCCATGGGTGGCTCGGCCGCCAAGTACTCCAGTACATCCTTTCTACCCCGATATACGATGCGCTTGGTACCAGTCATCAGGTGGTTGCGTTGCGTTGGTGTTCCTGCAAAAAGCATATCCTTCCATCATTCTCCGGAGATCAAAGTGCGGGAGGTATATACTCGCCCCATAACTCACCCACGCGCATATTCGAATAAGAGGTACTACTCTTACTCGACTCTTATACATCCATGACGCACGCATAACGCATTGTAGCGCATGGGGCCCGAGACCGCACTCGACACTGGAAAAGCTGCATCTCTGAAGCGGGTCGTCTATATGCACGGCCCGAGCCTTGCGTTGGGACAGGGGGAGTGCGGTCGGTAAAATTCTCCGAGAATCGGATTGCATGTGGCTAGCGAGGCGAGTATGTGACGCGACATGCGACCGCTGCGACACTAAGTACAGCGTGGAGTTCTTACGTTCAGTAGGCGATGAGTTATGTACGTCGATGGCGCCGCGCGCGGACTGCTTCCCGGCTTGGCGTTCCGACTTGCAAAAGTCCGCACGTGAGAACAAACCGAGGACGCGCGCGCGACTGATCATCATCCAACCACCACCTCTACTACGTATTCCTTCACCATCTGGTCGATCTTGCCTCGAAACGCGGTGCGCTCATTGGCACCTCTGCAAAAGCGACTGCCGGTAACAAGAGCTCGCTCTGTAACCAAAGAGAGTGCAGGTCTATAACTTCCCACGTGGCATGCCTCGACTTTCTCAGAACTTAGAGTCTCTGGAATCTAGGGGCGGACAGCGGCGCCATTGCTACCGATAATAGTAAAGACACCTGTCCTTACAGCACTGTCCGCAGCGAGCGACTATCCGATCTACGCCACGAACTAGGTACCCTGGTATTTCTCGGGCAGCCCTCGGCCATGTATACTCCGCATATCTGGCATTGCCTGACAGTGTCAGGCGGGACTGCGAAACACTGCGGGGTCCGACATAGCGACAACACGAGTGACACTGCTTCCGACTACTCGCGTAAGGTGCCCACGTTTCATATACGTATTGCCTTTGTGGATACCAGAGTGCAGCGCGCTTACCCGCAAACACATCCCAACATAAGAGAGTCTCCTTCCTATTTCATCTTCGACATCTCTTGGGGTCTACCACACGCGAAACGATCAATATCTTGGGTTTCCGGCCTTTCCGCACCCTCAAATAGTGGTGCTCGACCGATATATTTAACCCCTCCCGTCATCTCCCATCCCCCAAACTCCAGCGGAAAGACTCCGCGGTCTTCCTGCACTCCGAAGCTACCATGACCCTCACCCACCTTTCTGAGGTCTTCACACTTATCGCGTATATCTGCTTTTATGCGAGTGAGGTGGCGGCTCAAAACCTCACCGTCCCCAGCGAAGTCTGGCGGGTAGGTTCGTCCAGATGCAAGATTGAAGCTTTCTCTAATCGGATTTTCGCAGAAACCCACATCAAACCTCAGTCGCGCTTCGTTAGAAATGCTTGCATCTGAAGCAGCTGCTCCTCTGTCTAAAGCGGATATATCGTCGGCGAACCCCGGTCCGTGAATTCCATTTGAGGGGGGCATCGCCTTATTCGGAACCTCTAGATCTGCCAGAGCTCGTTGATGTAACAAGTGTCTACGCCATCCTTGCTCAGCAGGATTACTACAGAGGAAACACAGCGTGGCGCACTTTGGTGACCGACGGCTTACAGGCCATGATTCAGGGCAAAACTCATTTCTATAGTCCCGTTGCGGAGCTTTCCAGCGACGTTAACTACTGGGGGCTCACATTCATCTACGCTTTTCGGGCATACAACCAGAAGTCTCTTCTTGGCCATGCAGTGGATGCTTGGAACCTAACGTATTCTACTGCCTACATCACACTTGATGAAGAAGCCAGCGGCAGTGGCGCAGGGCGCAACATATCGCTCGTACCCCCTGCTAATTGCTCTGGTGGTGAGCCAGCACTTACACTTTGAAAAGCTCGAAAACTCATCGCGCGTACAGGAACCTTTGCTGGTGGCGTCTTCTACGTACGCAATATTCATCATGTAGCTGCGCCGATGCTCATTACCGACGCAATAGTACCAAGACCCAGCCCACTCGAATAACACTTTCATAAACGCGGTGTCGGTCGCACCATTTATGGCGTAGGTAGCCTGCCTCTTCTTGATACTGGTCGTTGACCATGTTAATAGGTTATCGGCATACCTATATGAAGAAACTAACAACGCCACATATCAACAAGCAGCGCAACATTCCCTGGACTTCATAATCAATCATCTATGGGATGGGAAGATCGTTTACGATAACATCAACTCCAGCTCGTGTGAGTCTGTTAAGGGGCCTTGGACAGTGAACCAAGCCTGGTTCGTAGAGGGTGAGTGCCGTCCTGCTTCTAGCCTTCTACTGTTCGTCATACTCATATTTCTCAACCACGAATAGGTTTATCTGTGTGGGCGAACATAACCGGAAACGATACGTTGACAAAGCTGTGCGTGTCATGTATGACCGGATACTTTTAGACTACACTGATGTCCGAATAGTCTTGAGACTGTGGTGCCAAGTGTTGCTACGTTTCCCGATTGGATCTCTTCAACTTCAGACGGCATCATAAACGGTGGGCTCTATCCCCATCGAGAAATTCCGACGTTATCTAATGGGCAGTAACAGACCACACGCGCGACACTAGTACATCTCTCAATGGCAATCAGCAAATCCTTAAGGGTATTCTCGTTCGTGGACTCGCAGAGGCTCGCATGCGCAACCCTGGGACAGATCTCGCCCGGTACATAGAGGCATTTATCTTCGTGCAGGTGAGCAATACGTTGTCAGTAAACGTTACTGTGGTCACAAGCATTTCCTTCCAGTTGAACGCTGTTTTGGACTTCTCTCGAGCACCAGCACCTAATAACAGCTACTATGCAAGATCGTGGGACCGCTCTCCTGCCTCGTGAGTCTAATGTCTCATGAATATGACCCGCAGCTCACAGTATTCCGATGTAGGTCCTTCGATGCCGGTGGAAATGTTGCCGCGATAGACGTTTTGAACTCTGCATTCACTCTCGTCTCACCCTCAACGTCAGTATTCCAGGATATCTCTCTCATTCCCGGATTATAATACTTACGCTGATACAGGTCTGCCAGCGACGCACTCAAGGGTCATGCAACGCTCGGCGCGATCATCGGTGGTGTGGTTGGCGGCGTGATAGCGGTTGTCACAGCGATCGCAGTGGTCGTCTTGTGCCGCCGTCAAAGAAATGCCACTGATATCAGCGAGGATGACAAGTTGTCGGGCGCTGACTCTGTTGAGCCGTTCTTTTTACGCATCGCGCACAATCCGAGTGCGTCTGAGTCGTCGAAATCGGGGCGCGTAAACGAGGATGCCCGCCCACACCAAGCCCCTCTTCCAGCGCCGGCTTCAGATGAGACTCACGACCAGAGTATAGGTCATGAGCCAATTGAGGTCGCCGAGATCCCGAGCTTGGTTCAACGCCTGAACAACTTCCTGCAAGGGCGTCATGGAGAGCCGCCGCCGCGGTATGACGAGTGACGGCAGACAGTCAACGGTTGGATTCGTGTTTTTGAGGCTCTTCTTTGTTTCCTATATACGCAAACTGCATGTAATTTATTTCGCTCGATGCTGGTCATATGGACTGGTGCAAAAGCTTCATCTCAGACTCGCCACCGCCTCCCACTACACTATTTATTACAGCAAGATGAATACCAAGGTAAGAAGACCGTCTGCAGACGGGGGAAGACAGCACGAACTCGGAGACATTGCTACTGTTTCCAATACACCTTTTCAACCCACTTCAACTCCTCATAGACCGCCGCCTTGGACCTCTGCGTCTCCAAACTCTCGTCGAACTCCACGTCCTGATCAACGATAAGACACGGGAGCGTGCAGGCCTGACCTTTCGGCTGACCACGCCCCGCTCGCGCCTCCAAGCTTGCACTAAACAGGCTCAGGCGGATACGCGGCTCCGACGGATATTCAGCTGAAAGACGGAGGACTTGAAGATGAGGTAGGAAGGGTTTTCCATCGTCCTCCGTGCGGCAAACCTCCGACATCATGGCGTTATCAACCCCGTGTAGATGCAGCACGCGCAACTCCGTCATCTTGGCCAGTACCGAGTGTACGAAAGTATGGGGATGTCTATCGTTCAATTTGGTCGTACGGACCACAGATAGCACACGCGCGCTCCTGAGCGCGCTTAGGTCCGTGCCACGTTCCAATGTGTAGCCTAGCGCCGTGAAGACGTCGGCCCCGTACTTTGCCTCCGAGTATGCGTCGAGGTAGACAGTGCGGGACCCGAGGTCGGGGTGCACGACGAAGAGATCGCCTTTGCCGCTGGAGCTGTCGGGGGACAGTGGGCAGACAGAGATGGAGAGTATGTCGTTAGGAAGTGTGTTGAAGACGAGTCCGTACGAGCCGGTCCGTGTGACGACCTCGTCGCTGAAGGCGCGCAAAGCATGCTGCAGTGCTCTATCCTTACGAACGTCGTTGTTGTCCAGCCAGATGTCCTTGATGACATGGAGATCCACGTCGCAAGTGGAAGGGTACGTAAAGCAGCTCCGGATGCTCTCGAGGAGAATAGGCGAGCATCCGCCCACGCTCAAATGACGGAGCGCTGGGATATTTATCGGGTCCGTCGACGACATGAATTCGGGTCCGAAGCAATGGAAGAGCTTCATCTCTTCGAGAGTAAGGCGACAGTTGCGGAGCATGTCGAGGAATGCAGGCTTTTCGCCAAGCCCGTTGTCGCCATACCAAGTCTCATCGTAAACAATGGAGAGGCTCTGCAAGGAACTGACGATGAACGCAACGAAGACGTTTTGCAAGCTAAGATAGCGTAGCGACGAAGCGAAGACAGTGTCGTCGCGGACATGTGCATATCCGTTCCCGAAGAGGTCGACAGCCTCCAATGCATTTATAGGATGGCCCGCAATAGCGTCTTGTGAGGTCCAGAGTAGGTTATCGACATCGCCGTCATCGTCATCTGCGAGGGAGCCGCGGATAGCCCGGATAGCAGAGGCTTCCACAATGTGATCAATCTCTTGATTGTGAGAGCTGTATGCGCTGACGGTGACGGTGACAGGGCACGAGCCAGCGCGAGCGACCATGTCGGCCGTAGCGAGAGGGAGTGTCCCGACGCTGTCTGCCCAAACTTGACGCATTGACAACAGGATGGCTCGCCATTCTTGGCAAACGTGCGAGATCTGTATAAATCCAAGAGAGCCCTTGATAGCCTCAGGATCGAGCCGGTTTCGCAAACGGTGCGCGCCGTCGAACTCGGCTTTGTAGTCTTCTAAATCGACCGCGGGGATGGGATTGCGTTGACTGCGAGCCCTGAGCATCGCGATCGGACGTAGAGGGGTGACGGGAGGGTCGATCACAGCAGCCCACGAGAATATCAACGCCTGGATTTCAACAGGGAACTGCGAGAAGGGAAGGTAGTCGCGGACAGTGGCTCTCCTAGGATATTGCAATATTGTCAGTTAGAGCGAGTGGCGCGCGCTCGAAACCACGTACCGCGATGTAAGCACACATTCATTACCACTGTGTTTGACACGAACCGCCATCGCATTCGTGTATATCTGCGCGATGCGATCGTCAACATGAGCGGACCCCTATGGAGAGCCGAAGAACTCACTTAGGATCGAGATGATGGGGGTGAAGGGAGAAGAGATCGGATGGAGGGCGGGCTTTTATATGGGCTGCAAAACCACACAGTTGGGATCAGCGCGGTGTGGTTGGAGCTGGAGGACGGTGGGCCATTACCACACAACCACGACGTCTTTGATCTATTCGCGTGGGTAGGAGTAGGCCAGACAACTTTGAACCGGCCAGACATTCAAGCCGTCAATCTGTGTGCCAAGTGTCAGTCAGCATTCACAGCCTACGGGTATACGTCAATAATGTCTCGTTGCCTGAGCTGCAGCTAATACTTACTCTTAGTGCACAATCTTTCAATGCCGCTTTAGCGTTTTCACTGGGCAACTACCTGTAAGAACCACGTCCGTCAGCAGCGGACACAGTAAGAAAGGAATGCCTCACCACGCAGAGTGTTCACGCGAAGCGCACGCTGTACACGCGCGCAGCGTCATCCATCGTGTAGGGCTCTCTTGGGTTTTCGCGTGATTCTGTGACGGGTTACCGGGCTGCAGCTTCGAGAAGTGTAGAGAATCTATAGTGATACATGTTAGATCATATAACGTCGGGTCATCGAGCAGACAAGAGTTTCCGCGCAGCCGCGGCGCTTCAAGCAGGGTCAAGCGTGTATGCGGGCGGTCGACACTGCGGGCCACACCCGCTAACTTACTTTCATTCAATGAGCACAGCCATCTCGGTAAGCACTTGTATACCAAGCATAGTGTAAGCACTGGCTTCGGTCATGTGAGCCTGCGGCGATAGAACAGAACGGATCGGATTGAGCGCCGACAAGGGCCAGATAATCAAGATGTTGGTCGTCTTGTGAGAGGATCTGTTCTGTTGGACGAGCGAATGCGGAGGTTAGGGTAGATGCATTGTGCAAGCTGTGCAGCTAGTTCACTTGCGATTGTCTTGAGGCTAATCGTGGGTAGGTCGGACGTTTCGGAGCTGACCGAAGGAAATTTCAAAAAACGGGACCATAGGCCACTGTGTAGCACAATAGAGCAGTACAAGGCAAGAGATGCAAATATCATCACACAAAGATTATTGTGAGCAAGAACAAAGCAACGGGGATCGTCGTCGGTGATGGCGGTGAGAGGGAAAGTTGTGCCTGAGCAGCGCGGCGCGCGAGACAGCCGGCTGTCACGGAACGCGGCTCCCCTCTTGCCTCCCGCTACCACACACCCTGTCGCCTCTCCTTCGCCCCTCTCTCCGCCGTCGTCCTCCTCGTCGTCAACGATGGCGACCCCTCACGTGATAGCTACCTCACACTCTTCGTCGGCGACGACGACGAACAACGGCATTGTCGGCAACCATTTCCGTGTCGGCAAGAAGATCGGCGAGGGCTCCTTCGGTGTCGTCTTCGAGGGTACGCTCAACTATAATACTTAATAGTACTCTTCGAGGTGCTGACAATGGTGTAGGAACAAATTTGATTACCAGCCAGCCAGTGGCCATCAAGTTTGTGCGTACACTATCGCCGGCGTTGTCTCAGGGGCGGCGGTTATTGACGTTGTTCTCTAGGAACCGCGCAAGTCGGACGCGCCGCAGCTGCGCGACGAGTACCGGTCCTACCGTACTCTCAACGGCACTCGTAAGTTCATTCGAATATAATGTCTGTCTATTGTTCACTAAAACAATGTCGGGTGGCCTCAGTGGGAGTGCCGCAGGTACACCATTTCGGGCAGGAGGGTCTGCACAATGTGCTGGCCATCGACCTGCTGGGACCGAACCTGGAAGATCTGTTCGACATGTGCAACCGTCAGTTCTCGATCAAGACCGTCTGCATGGCCGCGAAGCAGATGGTGCGCCGCGTCAACGCCCCAGCTTTCCCCGCCTTGACACTGACATGTTTGGTTTATCATTGATGCAGGTCACCCGCATCCAGTCTGTGCACGACAAGTCGCTCATCTACCGCGATATCAAGCCCGACAATTTCCTCGTCGGCGTGCCTGGTACCAAGAACGCCAATGTCATTCACCTCATCGGTACGTCGGCTTTCCTTTCTCTGCAATGCTTCGGTCGGGAATATGTTCCGCGAGCGCCGCGCCATCATACAGCGTTGCCTGTCATGTTGGGCGCGCGTCGGCGGGCCCTGCGTCTATCCCCACGTGGAAGCCATCCCCGAGCGCCCGCCGGTCGATCCCCAATTATTGCCGCCGTTGTTTCGCATATTTTCCTTGTACTCACACGTGTTTGCTTTGTAGACTTTGGTATGGCAAAGCACTACCGCGACCCGAAAACGAAAGTGCACATTCCTTACCGTGAGCGCAAGTCGCTCTCCGGCACCGCGCGTTACATGTCCATCAACACGCACTTGGGCCGCGAACAATCTCGACGTGACGATCTCGAATCACTCGGTCACGTCTTCATGTACTTCCTCCGCGGTGGTCTTCCCTGGCAAGGTCTCCGCGCAGCGACCAACAAGCAAAAGTACGAGAAGATTGGCGAGAAGAAGCAGAGCACGCCCATCGCGGAACTGTGCGAGGGTTTCCCGGAGGAGTTCGCGATCTACATGAACTACGTTCGGAAGCTCGGCTTCGAGGAGAACCCGGACTACGACTTCTTGAGGGAGTTGTTCACTAAGGTTCTGAGGAACGCGGGAGAGCAGGAGGATGGTGTGTACGATTGGATGCTCCTGAACAACGGCAAGGGTTGGGAGGCTGGTCATACGTCATCCACCGTCCTTGCTCAGGCGCACGCCGCTGCACCCGCTCAAGCGCAGAACCAGAGCGCCGCGCGCGAGCAGCGTCACCGCGAACGCGAGGAGAGGCGTGGGAGCCGGCGCGCACAGGCTGAGCTTGCGAGCCCGTCCAGCGCGCACCTCAAGACTCCGCGTCGCCCAGCAGCCGACTCGCGTGCCGCATCTCGTGGAGGCGACGCGAGCGTACAGCCTCTTGCACCCACCAGCCGTCGTGCGTCTCAGCAGCAGGTATCGCAAGTCCACCCGTACGCTGCTGCTCCAAGCTACGGCCGTACACCACCGACAGGCTACAGGCCCGAAAGCCAGGCGAATACGCCACCCACTGGTGTCAATGGCAGCGATGCTTACAGGTACGGTGGTACGCCGCAACCGCAGAGCGCGCCGAGGACGGATATGGCGGTCTATGATCGTGGTATGCCAAAGACGGATGACGAGCATGGCGGGAGGAGGAAGAGGGGGTTCTTGGGCCTGTTCTGCTGCGCTTAGCCGGTTGCGGTTCTTTGCAAGACTCTCGAGTTCACGACACCCTCATGACATTTTGTTTCATATCCTCGTCTGGTTCTTCAAGCCCTACAGTCTAGTCTCGCGATTACTAATCTATTTCGCTAACCGCCTCGCTGTCCACACTCGTCGCATATTCGTCGTTTGCATCTCGATTCTTCACGACGCACTTCCATGCCATGCATATGCCCGCACGATCATAGCTCCTCCTCTCGCCTCGCCTCGACGCACACTCAGATCTCACTCCGCGATTAGCATACCCTACCTCACCGCCTACCCTTTTATATATCCGTTGGTTTTCCTTTTGATCCCAGTGCTCTATCCGCCTCCGCCGCCACGGGAGAATCAGTCTCCCAAGGCTCTTTTTCATGTGTGCCATGATTTTATCTCTCTGCATTGATATCTCATCCTTTCATGTCTATAGTCCTTGCGTGACCACCCGCCACCCTTTGAAGTCAGACCCTACCGTGAACACACTCCCTACAGACCCCATGCTTACCCTCTCTCGTTACCTCCGCATCATCCCCTTCTTGCCTACATCTTACTTCAGAGTGAGTAATCCCCCTCGTCGCGCATCGCACCCCGCATCGTATTGCATCGTAATAGCTTGAGTGATATTGCAGTGGTTTCGTACTTATGTCTTCCATCTGAAGAGTGAATTATAGCGCTACAAGAAGCTTGACAAGAAGCCTTCTTTTGCTGAATACCGACCACGCTTTGGGTTGGCTTTGGGAAGACCGAACTGAAGAAGATCGACGCATGGCAAACCTTCCCGACCACGGGTTCTTGTGTCCCCATGGCCAGAGTGTGAGCATCTGTCGTGCGCGTACTGTCATAGCCAACATAGCACCATGTATGAGCATTTCTGAGCAAAAGCGAATAAATTGTTCTGAGACCGAGGTGCGATAGGATCGGGGATAAACGACATTACATCATTGCATGGAAAGACAGGAGAGCACCGGGATCGACCAGAAACAGCATCATCAAAGAAGCATCGAAGTCCAAAATGAGGATAGCAGTACTCGAGGCGTATCACATGGACATCCTAAGACAGCCCCCTTCCACTCATTCATTCTTCTTATCCGACTCCGTCTTCACCGTCTCCTCCGTCCTACCCGACTCGCGCTGTCCAGGCCCGAACGCGAGCTCTCCTTCGAAGTACACGCCAGCAGAGAAGATACTCATAGCTGGGAAACTGATCCCGTCGCCGAATGTTGGACCTGCGCTGCCTTCGTCCGTATCTGCGCCGCCCCATGCCAATCCCCACTTGCCCTTATACTTCGGCCGTACGCTGACCCAGGGGTAGTTTTTCTCGCCCGGATGAAGCGCAAGGGGAGGCTGGATCAAGGGAGGGAATGTAAAGCGCGGGATCGGGATTGCGGGGAGACTGGAGGAGGTGATGACGGCAGAGAAGAACGGCGTATCGGACGCGAATTCGGAGCCGGGTGCATGATAAACGCGTACTCGCTCGCGGGATGCATCCAATCTCGTGAACTCGAACCGCGCGAGAGCTTTCGGGATGTCTGGTGGTGGGATGTTTAGCATGAGAGGCATACAATAGCACTGATGATCAAGAATACAACATACTCCAGTTGCGCCGACCATTGTACATACTACCCTGATTGCTGACGAACATACTCGTGCACCGAAGCGCGGTCTCGCCCGTATGTGGGTTCTTCATCGCGGCCGGGATAAGGATGAGCTCGTCATACGGGCCGACGGGCGTGCCCTCGTAGTGAAGGATCATGACGCATGATAGCCAAGTATTGGCAAGTTGCGGAACGCCATCTTTCGTGTCGAGCAGAACATCTGGGTGAACGGCCTCGGTGGGGTAGTACACGCCGGCAGGGAGACCGCGCAGGATCTCGGGTTTGTTGTTTGGATTGCTCAGGACGGCTTCGGATGAGGATGTTGGTGTTGATGAGGATGGCGCGTTATAGAGGAACGTCCATGATTTGGCGTGCAGAACCCAAGGCGCGTCGACGGCAGAGTAGCCTTCAGGAGGCATAGTGGCGGCGACGGCGGGGTTGGGTGGCGGTGGGAAGAAGTCCATGGTCGATGATGGGTGGGTTGCGGGTCAAAGGGGAGGTTGGGTGCGTGGATGGGGGACTATTTGGCAGGGGCCAGAGAGGAACAAGCGTTAGCGCGTGCAGTATACGCGAAGCTCATATAGACTCGCGAAAGAGAGGAGCACTTTGATGAAACCTCCGTCCCGTGTTCCAGGAACCTAAGCGGTACCTGACTTGCAGTTAGTACGAAAGCGAGAAAATGTTCTCAGACCGGCGCAAGGACCCCCGAAAGCCCACTACGATCCTCGATCCGTTTTCCGCACCATTTGGGCCAAAAATGGCCTGAACCTCGATCCGTTTCCGCACCATGGTGCACAAATGGGGCCGGGATGCTCGATACTTTTCCGCACCTGGGGACCGCGGGGTTGTGAAGTGCGATACCTTTCCGCACCATGGGTGCACAGCGAATGGCTTCGGAGAGCGCGAGCCAGGGCGAGAAGCGAAACCGAACACCCGGCAGCTCTGATTTGGACGAGACAACACTTTGAAAGCGCGATTGTACCTAAATCTGTAGGCCGGAGGCGTGGGAAGTGCGCATATGAGCCCTGATGCTCGATATTTTTCCGCACCATTTGGCCCGCCCGGAGGTAACCTCGATCCGTTTCCGCACCATGTGGCTAACCCTAACCCTAGGGTTTTCCGCACCATCCGGGTCGCCGCCCAGATCGAGGATCATAGTGGGCTTTCGGGGGTCCTCCGGCGCACGATCGCAAGACGCGCCTAATAGCCGTTCGGACTCTTATGTACAAGACATGTTTGCATCAGGCAAACCAGGTGCAGATACCGGATCCCTGTGCCCGGCCAGAACTAGCAAGTAAGCTAGAAGGTTCGTAGCTTGGACTTCCACAACTCTATACGTGTTGGACTTCTAGGATGACAGATGCTTTGGCGTAAAGCGAGCATAATGGGCTGAAGGTAAAGCCGCGTGGCAAAAAGAACCGGACGAGAGAGATACGATTCGCAGAGAGGGTTTCGAAGAAACAGACGCACTGTAACCAACGAAGCGGAAAGATCCCGGCCCTGAGCAAAGAGGTCTGCCAGCAATACGGCGTCGGTGGTGGTTCCAGGTCAAGATACGAACGTCCAGCTTGGTATGTTGATCGTCAAAACGCTTTCATTTACCGCACTATGAGCA
This sequence comes from Peniophora sp. CONT, assembly GCA_001632445.1. NCBI lineage: Eukaryota > Fungi > Basidiomycota > Agaricomycetes > Russulales > Peniophoraceae > Peniophora > Peniophora sp. CONT. The sequence continues at coordinate 195,209 of KV424493.1, read as the reverse complement.
CATTCGGATCAAGGGCACACAGACGCCGAACAGGGACGGTCAATTGCAAGCCGTGTCATCACTGATTTGCGGTGATCAAATGCGCACAAAAGGATAAAGCCAAAAGATACGCCTGACGCTTAGACCCACGCAGACCCGCAGCAATAGATATATGCAAGCTAGTCTGCTTTCTCGCGGGCATAAGCCTCCCTGAGCTTTTGCAGCGCATCCTGATAACAATGTTCAGCAGTGAGGAGACCGAACTATGTTGCCGGCACGTACCGTGTAGAAGCCAGTAAACGGCTCGAGCTGCTTGTCGCTCACACGGACCCTCGCCACGGCCTCCGTTCGACCGGCGCCGCGTAACATCTCCTTGAAATATCTCGCCTGCGCACATCATCAGTCCGATACGACTCGGAATGGGATATATGATATGTACGTACTTCCTGTTCCTCAACCAATGTCCATGCGTCGCCTTTTCGGCCAGCACGAGCAGTCCGTCCGACACGGTGCACGTACTTCCTCATATCGACTGGGACGTCGTACGACACTACGTGCGCGACATGCGCAATGTCGATCCCTCGTGAGATGAGATCAGACGCTACCAACCTGCAAAGACGTCAGCGATGGTAACTTCTTGGATGCATTTACCTCGGCAATATGAGCTTGAAGATGTATCAACTTACAGGTCGATCTCCCGGTTCTTGAACGCTTCAAGCGTCGCCTTACGCTCGGCCGCCCCGAGGTCGCTTGAGTATGCACGCGCAACAAGCGGCTTTCCACCTACCGCTCGTGCCGCCTCAAAGAACTCGAAGAGCCGAACTAAGCGCGCAGTCGATTCGGCGGACTTGGTGAACACAAGCGCACCGCGCACGTCGTGCTGAAGTACGAGCCAGAAGAGCATAAGTGGCTTCCGCGCGGCATCGCATACAAGCATATGTTCCTAGAGATTCCGGTCAGAAAAAAGTTCTCGGCAAACAGAGGAATATATTCAGGCCTACGCTTAGTGTGGACGGCATACTGAACTTCTCCATGACGACGTCCAGAACGCCGCCGCTGGCTTCTGCGCCGGCTCCCGCGGATTGAAGTATAACGTACTGTGGATCGCGAAGGTCCAGTGCTCGAAGTTTTGCTGGATCGCTCATGAGTGTGGCGGAAAATAACAGCTTTTGGCAGGATGATGCTTTGGGCTCGTCGATGTCGGTAGAGATCGTCGGTAGTAGGTGCGTATGTGCTGGGGCTAGGGCGTCAGGGTAGGGTAAACCATCTGTCTCAACAGGTGAGCTCGCGGTCGTAGGTTCCGGCGGTGGTCGTGTGGCGGCGAGAACTCGTACAAGCCAGTCCTGGAAAGACTGGGCGAGGAGTCGGTCCGCTTCGTCAATAACCTGCAGGAATGTCAGCGTTGGCAGCTTTCCACGATATCATCGTAATTACGAGGTAGCGAAGATGTTGTAGTGAGAAGTTTGAAGTGCCGTTAAGGTGGTCAATGAGACGACCCGGCGTGCAGATCAGGATGTCGACTTTGCTCGATCCGCCCAGCAAACTATAAATCCATATTTGAGCTCGATGGTCACGGAACTCCAAATGATTGACATACCCTGGTGATTTGTCTGCTATGAGTTGCGACTGCTCATGTGCAAACGAGTGCTGGCCAGTTGCCGTGCCAATCTGAAGCATCGTCAGTACGTTCGTACGTCTCCCACGAGTAAATCTATACCTTCAGCCCCCTTCCCTTCCCAACTTCCTCGAGCGTTTCGCGGACTTGTGCAACAAGGTCACGAGTGGGAAGCACGATGAGAGCGCGTAACCGCGTAACCACCCGCGCCGAGAGCGTTTCAACGATGGGCAGGACATACGCGAGCGTCTTGCCGCTGCCAGTCGGAGCAGAGACACATATATCCGATGGAGGATCGTATGGCAGATACAATGACCGCTTCAGAGGGTCCAATGGTAGCAACAAAGGTAGCAGTGTTGTTTGAACTAGGAAGGCTCAGTTCTGGCATAACAGAACAAATGACGCAAGCTGCCGACCTGCAAAGAGCTCCGTGATACCAAGCTCCTTTAAGCGCGTACGAGTCTTCAGGCTCAGTCCAGAAGAGTCGTCCTGAGATTCAAGAGAGATGGCCGAAGTGAGTGTAGGGTCTATGATACGAGCTTGAGCCAGTGCGGTATCCAAGCCTTGAGAAGCAAGTTCAATGCGAGAAGGAGCGGCAGGCTGAGTTGGTTGCGGGAAAGATGGTAGCGCCGATTCTTCTGGTGCTGGTGTATTCAGTGCATCCAGATCCATAGTATCGTCGACAGTAGCAGCGACATTGGCAGCATCAGGCTCGGGAGAAGAATGGCGAGAGGGTGAAGCCACAGGAGAAGATGGTATCTCGACCGGTGCCTCATTTACAGCGTCTCCCTCCTGCACCTTGCGACGTTTCCTAGGTCTCTCTCCGTCCGCATCTCTTTTCTTTTCCTTCTTCGCTTTCTTCTCCTTCACCGGAGGTGTTACCTCTACCACAACCTCTTCTACGTTGTCTTTTTCACTCGAAGCACTGGAGCCGACGTCGACGTCCGCGGTAACATCTCTGGACTTTGCTGCAGTAGGAGCACTGGTTGTAGACTTGCGCTTCTTGCGCCGTTCTTTCTTTGCTTTGAGATACCGCTTCTTCGCCTTGGTTTTCTCCTACAAGTACGCGTTGGGTGAGCGAGGCCGTGGCGTTGATACTGTGAAACACACCTTAGAACCGTCTTCTGCGCCATTTGGAACTAGCTCAGTCACCGCCATTTCAGTTTCGTCCAAGAATTGAATAGAAGCCTGTCAGGAAACGCTCAGATGGAAGAGGAGACGAACGCGCGGAGGCGCGCTTCAATTTCGTGATCGGCAAAGTTGGCGTGACCGTTCCCCCGGTCCGAACCCCGAGCAGCTCGTCAAGCCGCGCGCGCACCAGCGCCGCTTTCTGTCAGACCACCATGGCCGTGTCGATAGATAAAACTCCGCATATCAGGTCTCTCTAGAGCTTTTACATTTCGAGATGGATGCCTGGACTCTGTATGCGCTACTATCAGGTTCGCGCTATCACGGAACGACTCTAGAGCTAGACTGGAGCTGTACGCTCAGCTGCGCATTCGCCTGTCAAGCGGGATAAGCACGGTCTTCACTAGGCACTAGGTCGAATGATAACTGCAGGTCAATTAACCTACTGCTCAAGAGGCTTTAGAGCTCGACCGGTGTGGTATTTTCCGGATGCTGCGTCGGTCTCTTTTTCCACTCGCTCTGGATATAAACCTCAGTCGCAAGTCGGCTTCGATATTCGCCGTCAAGCCTCCAATCACTCGTTCAGCCACTCCTCGCCACCTCTCCTACGCTCATCATGCCCGACAAACGCCGCGCCTGGGTCAAGATCCATAACAACACCGGCAAACCCATGATCGGCATCTCACTCGTGCACAAGTACAGCAACGTCTACAAGGAGGAGAAGCAGTGGGACAAGCTGGAGAACGGCGAGACGACATCGGAGGCGCTGGGAGTCGACTACAACACTGGCTTCCTTACGACTGGCAGGGACTGGTGGTTCATCATGTGGTTCCATCCCGACATGAAGTACATCTGGCACTCGTCGCCGATCAACATGCGCGGCTTCTTCGACTTCGCCGACAACATCGTCCCCGACGCGATTGCCGGCGCCGCAGGAGCCGCCGCCGGCCTCGGGGGCGCCTTCACCGGTCCTGGCGCCGTTGTCGCTGCTGCAGCCGCCGCAGCCGCGGCGAAACTCGTCACTTCTGCCTTATTCAACTCAGAGGGCACTGAGGGGTTCAAGCAGCATATGCTCGAGGAGGAGGACGAGGGGGAGATCATGGAGATCGTCGTCAACCTTGAAGACGTCGAGTTCAAGTCGAAGTCGGGCAGGTCGACGACTGATGTACGCGGACAAGACGCGCCGAAGAAGCACTTTTAGGTTGGGGACTGGGAGTGGGATTCGTCCAGGTATGTTCGTCTAGTCATGGCGATGAGCAAAAGTTGACGTAACATTACAGGAAATTTGCAATAGACGTGTAAGCGATACTTGAGAAAGCATCGTGAAATGTGTAGGAGTAAAGTGGACGTGCGCGCACGCCGAGGGTAATATGGGTGGAGGTTTATTCAGGGTTATAGGGGATTCTTTTTGGGCACCATCGCGTCTATCTTCGTCTCCTGCATGTATCAGTTGTCTGGCCCGGGATACAAAGTATCTCAATTGCGCGAGTTGGGAGTGCGCGAAGCAACATGAATTGTGAGCGAAGCGGTGCTACGCTTCGGACGCGGCGATGATACGACCTTCGCGCGCGCTCTTACCCCGCTTGGACCTCAAGGCCGTATTAGGTCAGCTATACGAATCATCGCCTTTCTGCTCAGGATGAAATTCAATCGCGAGCACGTTCGAATGCTCACCGAAGTCTGGGCAAGGCGAGCAAGTCAATTGGCTGCATGCGCGTTCCGAAAACTCTGACCTCCAAACTCGCGTGACCGTTCTCCCCCGGACCGGTTGGCGAGCGCCCGAGCCCGCGACTTGAACCGCATCAACTCCACTTTCTGTCGAGCCACCACGTCTGGTGTTTCTTTGCACGTCAAGCGTTCTCGGCGAAGTCACAGTCTGAGATGGACGTCTACGCTCTACCCACGCCGCAGTCAAGTCTGCGCTGACATTACTGATAGAGAAATATCCCTCGAGGCAGACTAGGTAGAGCTGGGACGTCCGATTGCTCCGCATTCACCCTTTCAGCGGATTGAGAACGGCTTTCACAAGACTCGAGGTCGAGGAATGAATGATGATCAGTAAGGTGCTGTACAAGAGGCTTTTGTGAACTCGACCGGTGTGGCGTTCTCCGGATGTTGCCAGTTTCTTTTACCGCTTGCCTTGGGTATATAAGGTCAGATACTGCGCGGGCTTGTAGCCTCATTCTTCACACCGGCGGATAGCGTCTTAAATCTTTCGCTTGTACTCGTATTCCGCGACCAATATGCAAGCCGCACCAGACGGACCTTTCTCCAAGTACGTCCTCCTGCATTGCAATCCCTCAGGATACGCTCCCTGACACCTGTCCTCGAAGATTGAACGGTCGCGCCCCATACCAACCTCTTCGTCCGCTCGACCAGGACGCCGTTGAGGTCGTCAACGACTCATTCCCCAACACCGACCTCGCAGCTCGCAGTCAGCTTGCTGCAGAGCAGTATCCCGACGGGACCCACTTGTTCCTCTGTTTGGACTGGGTCCTTTATCGCCTCTACGAAACCAAGAAGTTCGAGGGCTCCGAGTACGAAAAGCTATGCCAGAAGAAGATGGGCGACCTGATGGACAAGTCGACGACGGCGCGCGAGACGAATATTGGTTACAATTACGACACGCTCATCGCGGCGCTGAACGTCGACCGTGACAACGGCTTCTTTGGCTTGGCTGAGAGTCTGAATGAGGACGGCACGCCGTTGACTGGGACGGATGCCGTGGTCATTGCTTGGGCCACGAATGGGAACCTAAAGTCGATTGCTCATGTGCAGGTCAAGTATGAGGGAAGGTGGGAGAGTAAGCTGGGGGAGATGTATCAGGTAAGTCTGGTGTTCGATGGTTAGGAAAAGCCTGAACCTGTACTGACCCCGGGATGCAGGTAATCTCGCACGGCGCACTCGACTTCGAACATCACAGGGACGGATATGAGGTTGTCAAGGTGTACAAGTATAGAGGTCGGAAGTGAGGATGCGGGCAATGAGCTCGTCTAGGCGTGCCCTCTCTCTACTAATGCTCATGATTGGAACCATCTTCATGCAAGATCTGTACAGAGATTGTAACAAGTACATAAGACAGTGCTGCTACGTTTTCGAACAGGATTTGACAGCGATTTCATGTCACGAAGTGTAAGTACTTCAGGGCGACCTCCCGAGACCGCTACCATTCAATTCGTATGACTGCTTGTTCTTTGTTCAGCAGTCACATAGAAGCCCATCAGGAAGCGTAGGGAGGGAAGAGTCGACGAACGCGCACACCGCACAGCTGCGCTTTAATCTCGCGTGACCGTTCCTCCGGACCGAACCCCGAGCACCCATGCGAGTCCACAGTTCGAACCGCGCGCACCGACTCCACTTCCTCTTGAACCATAATGTGGGTATCCCATCGCGTGTTGGCCTCCTCGGCCCAATATCCATTCGAGACAGACGCGTTCGTGTTCCATACGCAGGTGTCAAGTCTACCCTGTCATTTTCAATGGGGAATCAGAAACCTCGAGCCAGAGCTATTATCGGACGATCATGCTGGCTGGCTACGAACGTGCTTCGCCGGATTTATCTACAAACAGGGCTTGCACAGAGACGGCTCTTGCGCACTATGATGGTCCTATATGCGCGCTCGTGCTACTACTATTGTGGAAGCTAACGGGTCAAGCCCTCCTTGTAACCGGTAGTCGTCTACATTACAGACTGTACTTCCATCTTCTAATCCCTTGATGCTCGCGATCTGGCATGTGAATGTATCTGCCAGTTCGTCAACTAGAGAGCCTGTTTTCCCTAGCGTTATCTGCCTGAGTTCTCCCTTTGGCATTGGCTGCGTGTGCTGCATCTGATGAAGAACTTCGTATGACGACAGTGCAGGCTTATGCCGGGACGTCAGGCTCTTGAACTTCTCGAACAATTGACCTCTTGGATGGCTGTCTAGCTAATCGGAGAGACTTGACGGCGACTTCAGTTTGTCAGGGTGTTATTACGGCCCCATTGGAAGCGGCAGGACGAGGCATTGAGCACACAACCGCTCGGCGGCTTGCCCATATCTGGTCCACATGATATGCAGCTTCCCTTGCTTCTGCCGACCACACGGGAACAGAGAACGTGCCCGTCGACCAGGCTGCACGCGTCACGGCGCCCTTCTCGGCTTCTTTCGCAGGTCGGGTACCATACCACCTCAACGTTCGCATCCCCACTTCGCGCACATGCCTCTCTTGGCTTGCAGCATGGCAACGCTATAAAGCAGGCAGATGACAGCTGCCTACACCTTCTGAGCTCAACGTCCCCTCCCTCTGACCCCGTCGCTCGTTCTCGAAGTTCCAAATGGCCCGCGCAGCAGTCTTCGTTGCTCTCCTCTCAACATCAGCCTTTGCAGTCACGACGCCCGTCAAGCGCGCAGTCGCGTACTACAACCCGGCCGACAATGGTGGCTCGATGCTCGATGTTGCAGCCGCGCCACTCGGCGAGCCCTTGAACGTGATCGTGTCGGGGTTGAGCTCTGCCGATGTGCTCACCGTGGATGGACTCACGAACTACGCCAAGGCCATAGGCTTGTGTGTATTCTGATCATGTGCTTGTATTGAGCATAGACTGAGCTGGGAGTTAGCTCGACGGAGTGCCTTGGGATCCATCTGGGTAACCCGCAGACTGCCGATCTCGGCGATGGACAGGGTCAAGTTGACCAGCTACTTGAGCTCCGTCAGGATTATGGAGATGCAACTTTGGGCACCTGCCTCGAGTCTGCCATTGGCGGTAATCACTTCCGGTTCGCTTCTCTCCCACATTCATCTTCTAATCGACGCTGAATCTGCCATACAGCGCATGGAAGCAGAACGGCACTCTCGCCAACTCCGGCGCGATGCTTCTCGCAGCATCCAAGGAGAAGGACGCGTCAAACAACCATGATATCGTCGATAACGGCTACGATATCGGACGCGACCAGCTCGTTGAAAATGCCATTGGCACGACGAGCTTTGGTGGCATCACCTACTCGACAACGGCAGAGAACATCACTGGGCTATTACCCGTCGGTACGGCAGGGATTAACCACGGTAAGTTTACCCACCATCTTGGTGTGAGACGTATGTACTAATGACGACGCAACATAGATATCGCCATTGACGGTATCGTGACCTTGCTCACTGTCACCATCCAGTGAGCGCCGAAGGACGATACGCTGCTGCTATTATTTCCCCCTGGTCTTTGGGAGCTGTTTTCGTATTATTGAATTGATGTATATACTACCGTCTGGATGAGAGGACATGGGAGACGTTTGCAAGATGTCGATGCAGATGTGTGGAGGTTCTGCGGGAAGTCGATGCTACGGTGAAGAGCTGGGCTTCAATTTACGAGCACCCGGTGCTCTGTAGCAGCTGCAGGTACGGGCGGCCCGCGCGCTCACGTTTGACCGCTCAACAACCTCTGGCAAGCCGGTTCATCTGCTACATACGCGTTCCGATCAAATCTCGCGTGACCGTTCCCCGGACCGAACCCCGAGCGCCCACGCGAGTCCATAGCTCGAACCGTGCACACCGACACCACTTCCTCTCGAACCACCATGTAGGTGTCCCTGTGCATGTCGACCTCCTTGGTGAACCTACCGTGCGCGATGGGCGTTTGCATATGCGCCGCCGTCAAGTGTGCCCTGCTATCGCTGGGGGGATCTCCCAACTGGACGAGAAGTTGTCGTTGGTCGTCCATGTACTGTGCATGCTTACCGGTACGAACGTGCTTGAGGAAATATCGATTTAGGGCCTGTACGTGAAAGCGCACTAAGCACTCGAGGCGGCTCGGCTGTACCTTTCCGTGGCTGATTTGGAACGCTTCCTTGAAACGACCTTCACGCTATTGAGCAGATCCTATCACCAGTGGCCGTTCGGGCTCAAGCATTTGAACCATTGCTTTACGTTCTGGATCTAACATGTGAATGTGCATGTTGGCTCGACAAGCTTTGACCAGAGAGTACTTAAAGCTGCTGTATGCCCATGATCTCTTGGCACCAAGATCTGCCAACCAGTAGCCACAGCACGACGTACCGAGCCTGCGACCGCCGGCGAGCGGGCCCATATGATCCCTCTCCCCTCCGCTTCTCCCGACAGCGAACGTGAACGTTTATCACAGACGATCGCGAGGCTGCGCGCGTCACGGGCGGCTTTCTCGGCTTCTTTCGATAGGTCGGATACCATGCCACCCTATCCCAAAGCTTCGGTCCCTTTGGGACACAACATGGCAACGCTATAAGACCAGCATCCTCTATCTTCTAAGCTTCAAGTACGCCCACACTCCCTAACCCCCGTCACTCGTTTTCCTCTGAAGTCTCAAAATGGTCCGCACCGCAGTCTTCGCCGCTCTCCTCGCGACATCCGCCTTCGCGGCGACAACGCCCATCAAGCGCGCAACCGCGTATTTCAACCCGGCCGATAACGGCGGATCGATGTTGGACGTTGCAGCTGCACCCCTCGGCGAACCTTTGAACGTGATCGTATCGGGCTTGAGTTCTGCGGACGTGCTCACCATTGACGGGCTCACGAACTACGCCAAGGCGATTGGCTTGTGCGTCTCCAATCCACGGTTTTCAGACAAGGCGTTATACTGACGATAAACCTATGTAGTTCGAATGAGTGCCTTGGTTTACATAGCGGCACACCGCAGACTGCAGACCTCGGCGATGGTCAAGGCCAAGTCGACCAGCTTCTCGAGCTCCGTCAGGACTATCATAGTACGGGTTTAGGTACCTGCCTCGAGTCTCTCATCGGTGGCAACCACTTCCGGTCCGTTTTCTATATTTCCCATACCTTTCATAGACTGAACAGCAATTGGAATTGGTAGTGCGTGGAAGCAGAACGGCACTCTCGCCAACTCTGGCGCGATGTTCCTCGCGGCGTTGAAAGAGAAGGACGTATCGCAGCACCACACTATCGACGACGATGGATACGATGTCGGGCGTGATCAGCTCGTGTCGAATGCTTTGGGCACTAAGAGCCATGGTGGCGTTACCTACCATACGACGGCGGCGAATGTCACTGGCTTGTTGCCGGTGGGTACGGCGGGTGTCAACCACGGTGAGCAATATTTGCTGCTTTGAACTGATTTGGAGGACTGACGAGAAGACAGGTATCGCTATTGACGGTATTGTGACTGTGCTCACCGTCACCATCCAGTGAGCGCCCAGGGCGGTAGGACGATGTGCGGCTCTTACTCTCTTTTCCTCTGGTCTTTTTCGTGGACTTTATCATCGAATGAACTGATGTATACCTGCTACCGTCATCAATACCACCTTCCTTTCGCAATCTTTTACGGGCGACGTGCATAGCCAATATTCTCTGTTACCTGTGTTCCTCCTTCGAACGACCTCGAACGACCTCGATAGAAGGGTTAGGAAATATGTGCCGAAGGATTGCTCGTTAGCTAGATTTCAGCCAGGACATGCAAGTTCTACTACATGGCGAGCAAGCAAAACAGGTATACGAATCTATGATACAAAAAAGTCAACGATACAAATTCCCAAATCCCAAACCCGTGTATACATATCCGTACAACCAAAGCCCATCGACCCACGTCACAACACACACAAACAAACAAGCGTCAATCCATAGCAAAGAACTTCTTCAAATACTCCCCCGCCGCAGTCTTATACTCATCCGGCACATGCGGATTCGCAAGCACCTCCATAGCAGTCTCGCTCTTCGCCTTTGCCCTCCCCGCCGCATCATTATTCCTAGCTCTCTCGTCCGCCCTCCTCGCAATCTCCGCGATATCGCGGACTTGAGATGATAGCTGTTTGACGCATTCGCTGAGGACTATGAGCGCATCGAATCCAGAGCTGGGGCTGGGACCGGTGGTGGATGGAGATGTGAAGACGGAGTTGTTAGGTAGGGAAATAGGCGCTGAAAGTGGTGGAGAAGCCTGGCGCTGTTGGTGCTGTCCTACAGACATCCTCCGCTGCTGCTGTTGGGTCTGAACACCCGCCATCGATCCCAACGGAACGAGCGGTGGCGGAGGTGGCGCATACGCAAACGCAGGCGTCTCAGGTGGACTAAGCGTCTCGCTCGAACCCTGATAATCGTCATGCATATGCAAAGGCTCGTGCATAGCAGACATCATACTATCGGAGCGCTGCGGAGCCTGGAAAGCGCCGTCGGTACGCGAAGATGAAGCATGCATCATACTACCATCTGCGCGTGAAGACATAGTAGGCATTTGCAAGGCGTCGGTGCGTATCGGTGTAGGCTCTGCCGGTTGATAGCGTGGGGATGGGCTAGGATTTAACGTCGGTGGAGCCATAGTCTGCGGACGAGAATGCGGTTGTTGGGATTGAAGTTGTGAGGCGGGTTGGGGTGGCATCTGCGCTGTACTGGTAACCTGTATCTGTCCTTGTGACGGACGTTTGACGCTCGGATCGTTATGCCATCTCGAATGGAAAGTCTTGTACCATCCCATTTGATGCCAATGGTCCAGTAACCGGCTGGTCAGACTACCCAAGTTGAAACCCGCTCGACGAGCAGCGTAGATCCGACGCTCGAACTCGCGTACGCGGTCGACTTCCGAGTCGGGGTCCATAGTCGATGGAGGCTGCATGTTGGACGTGAACTCTTCGAAAGCATAGACGTTCTTGAAGACGGCGAAGTTGCGCTCGTAGCAGCCTTTGATGGCCAGGAAAGTCTTGCGACCTCCAAAAGCCTCTTGCGCACACTGTAGTCCATTATTTCAGATGAAATACTACAAACATGATATCTGAGACAAACCTCTCGAAAACAAGTATTTTTCTTCGTGCGCAACGCTTCGAAATGGTCGTCGCTTCCAGGCCCCATCAACCATTCGAACAACGTCCCCTTCTCGTCGTCCGTCCAATGCCTAGCCCCACCACCCGTATTCGCATCCCCATCATCCTCATCCTCCTCGCCGTCCCCCCGATCAACGGTCAACGCCGTCCTTCTCCGCTTACTACCGCTCCCATTAACAACAGGCTCAGGTGCAGATCTCTTCTCCGGCTGAGGAGGTTGAGGTACAGTCATCTCATGTGGCGCAGGTCCAGGTTGAGGCTGCGAGTAATAACTCATCGGATCCGGAGCTGGTGCGACATGGTGATAATAGTGCGCCTGAGACTGTGTAAGACGAGGATCGAGCGCGCCATTGATATTGCCATCCCCGAGTGCGCTGTATACGCGTATATGGGTTTGGGATTTAGATGGTGGTGGTTTGGAACGGACCTTTGGTGCGCCATTTTAGTCAAAGTCGAACTGAGCGCGCGAGTCGGTCGGCGATCGAGTCGCGGAGCAGGTCGAGCTTGTCCGACTCGCGGTTTGGCTCGCCGGTCTGCATCAGTCCGTTTTCGGCCCGGACGTCCCGGCCGAAGGTCTGAACGTGAACGCCATTCGCAGCTCTGATCATGCTTTCGTCATGCACTGCGCAGAGTATCGTGTACACCGTCTCTCACGACTGTACATGCCTCTAAGCAGTCTTATGAGCTGCACCAGTCCACTTGAAACTGACGTGCACGATCCAAACGGATCGCTTATGCAACTTATCGACTTGCTGACTGGTTGGCGTAAGCATCCATGACGCCTTTCCGCGTATAAATTCAGGATCGAATGCACTTGACCTGACCTGACCGATCTACATATCTCCCTATCGAACTCCAAGCTCTACAACCATTGCTACCAGATAATCATGCCTTCTTCCTCGAAGTCTCCCCTCTCTGGCTTCGAGCGTGCCGACCCGCTGCCGGATACCATCAACGCGGACGGCAAGTCCCTGTACAACCCACCGGCGCCTCTATCAAAGGTGTACAAGGCGTTCCCTGAACCCTTCACGCAACAGAACAATGGCTTTGACTTTCACAGTACGTCTCGTGCATCGATTGTCGGAGTAGCATGAGCCGTGGATGCTGACGAGGGTGGCAGTATACTTCATGCAGAGCGTGCCCTCCGAAGTCAAGTACGCGAAAGAGCTGCACGAGCGTATTCGACGGGAGTTTCCCGAGATGAGGATCTATAAGGTCTTTGAGAGGCCAGTCGGTACGTGCTCGTTCTCCCATCACCATTGACTATCCACCAAGAGAGAACAGGTCCGCACCCAGTAGGCATGTTCGAAGTGAACACTTTCTCGCCTCACCAGACCGGCGTGCTCTTCTCCTTCCTGACGATCTGGCGTGGTCCACTCTCGTAAGTCTTGCATATCCTAACTCGATAGTTATGGTCACTCAACGGGTCGTACAGCGTGTTGATCCACCCGAATACGAACGACGCTTACAAGGATCATACCGAGCTCAACTCGTGGATGGGAAAGCCGTGGCCTTTGCACGCCGATATGCTCAAGCATTGACGTTTGCAAGTGGAATGAAAGGTGTATTTGTATAGGACATTCTACGGATATTGGGTAGTATGCAATGACACTGGACTCGAACCGAGAGTATTCGCATACTAGGACGAATCTTACTCGGTCTGATCCAGATGCTGTGGCGGACATTTCACAGCCACCCATAAGCTACATAGTACCCATACCAGCCGCTCTCGCGGGGTAGGTGCGGGTGCGGCTAGATAATCCCACGGCTACTACGAATATCAGCGTACGAGCTTATCGACAGAACGGGGAAGGTGTTTTGAAGGCGAGCTGAAGAGCAACGCGAGCCAATAAAAGCTCAAGCACCTCGAAACTAGTCGATGCCCGTACCACGGTTATGACTAGATACCGTCGAGATCCAGATCACCAGCGTCACCGCCATTATCCTCCTCTTCCGCCTCACTCGGTCCACTGATTGGTGACGAAGCTTGGCTTTCCCGTTCCTCTGCGTCCAGCGCGGCAGCCACCCTTACTTCCTGCATTAATGACTCAGATAAGTCCCTGAGAACAGCGGTGGGTATGCCAATCTCGGGGGGATCCCATGCATAGATCTTCCCGTGAGAATCTGCTAAGTCGAAGGTTTGTCCTAGGTAGGGATCAGCGCTCAGCGGCCAGAAACCTCGTCCGCATAGGCAAGTGCATACTTGTATCCCTCGACTGCAGCGATTGGCTCAGCTTCCAGCACGTCCAACAGCATTTCTTGCTGACACCGATGGGCAGCTTAGTGACCCGTTTCTAAAGTAGGTTGTGAAATTGAATTGAGAGAGTATTTGGAACAGGGCTTACCACAAGATTCTCAGAGTCTAGACATGACAGAGCCATGACGGCGGCCTCCGCATGAACGTTACCAAGAAAATGCCTGTTGACTGCCAAGTATGTCGCGACACGATCCTCTGCCCATGTGCACGCGTGCGTGCCTACACCCGGCTCCTTCTTGATCTCTTCGATTTGAGCATGCGGATACTTCCGCATGTCCTCCGAAAGCGTAGGGAACCGTACGAATGTGACACGGGGATTCTGGAAAGACGATGCGTTGGCCGAAAGATAGGTCAATGCGCGATGCGGCATGACAAGTGCTTGAAGAAACTTGAAGACGAGAATCCCGCCATGATTTGGGGTGTCTGTATACACCAGATGTTCATATCAAATTGGACGCCGAGTTATTTCCCAGTGCTCACCATAGGTGGCCTCGTCGAAGAGCTCTTCGATCCGTCCTGTGTGCTCGGGAAGATCAGTCCCTATTGTATAGATCTAGTCAGCCAGTGACCATGTAAGAGCGGTAAGCATGTGCTCACTGTCGATCTCCACATCGCCGCGGCGCGCTGTCTGAAGTCAATATGAGACAGTTACAGCACATCTTGAGATAAACATACCATTGGGATTGCCCCTGCGTTCGAAAGCTGTCGCGAGAGACGTCTTTGTGAAGATAGTCTCGACCGGCGCGCAACTCAACAACACAGAGAGCAAGAGTAGAGCCAAGGCAGAGGCTTCAAATCCAACGGGCAGGCCAAGTGCAAGCAACTTGTCCGATTCAACCGGTTTCTTCTTGACATCGCCGTAACATTTCTTCACAAGCCGCGCGATCAAACGTACCCATGGAATCGCCTGATCGGCATCGAAGTACACAACGAGTGCTGTATTGACGTATTAGAAACATCACTTCAGAACATCTCACGTCTGAGCACGTACAACCAGTAGCAACTTCGCGCCTGAAGTGGGCGAAATGCTTCTGGTTATTCATGGAGACCCTGATCTTGCCCTCAGATCTCTGGAGAATGTACCGATCATTGTCATTCGGTTGCCATTTGAGCATTGTGTCAGCGGGCAACGTTGCCCACTCCAAATCCATGGTCCCCACTAGTAAAGCACGATATCGATCCCAGCAGGCCCGCAGAAACCATCGGTGTGCACGATCTCTGAACGTCGACTTCTCGGGGCCTGAGGACATGGCTCCTAGCCGTTGTAAAACCCACAGCAAGGTCTTAGCCAGCGCGATCGTGTCGATCCTACCATTGTCGCTGATGCTATGCCTATGAGCTACTATTAGGGATTAACAGCCGTTGACGTACTAAGATATCGTCGTTTGGGCCCATTCACTGGTCTCCTAAAGCAGCCTCCAGATTTTTCGAGCCGCGTAGGTCCTCGCAGCACTCTTCTCTCGAAGACTATCTTCCGATGATGCTGGTACGGCAGGGGCATCGGCGGACGGATGGTCGTTCATACTGCATGGTGCATGATGGCGTGTGGCAAACTCCGATTGTGGTCCGAGTTCGAGATCCACCGAAATGCGGCGTTCAAATCCTAGTGGTGCCCAATTTTGTTTCCGTTTATTGTTTAACCCATGGTGCACTTCAAGTACATCTAGTTGGCGGAGAGTTATCATAGCATGCGCAGTATACCTGAAAGGTACCGCCCTGATCCTGGAAGCCATGACCTGCCGCACTGGACGGACGCGAGCAAGCCAGCACTAAGGTCGCGCTTTGTATACAACGGACATCACTTTTAGGTTTCAATTGTACTGCATGTTTTACAGGCATCATCTTTGAAGCATTGGCGGTAGTACAGAGGGTGCATAGCTCTAGCGCAGCGAGTACTACAGTAGCAGCTAGTCAAAGTACATCCCTCCGTTGATAGATATCTACACATAAGCCCAACCATCAGCTCGTGCACCTGCTCCTCGATATCGAACACACACACCGTCTGACCAGTGATAAAACTTGCCGCATCCGACGCCAAGTAAGATACCAAACCCGCGACATCATCTCCAGTCCCAATGTGTCCCGCGATAGTTGGCACCTACGCCAATCCCGGTCAGTCATTGTGAGATATACGAACAGAATAGTTTGGGACGTACTATCAAGGCAGGGTCCATTCCAGCGTCTTTGACGCCTTGCCCAAGCGCAGTGCCTGTAAACGCAAACCGAGGTCAGTTGCTTGATACGTGGTGTATACCGATCTACTCGTACCCATGTCTGATTCGACCGTCCCAGGCGCGTATGCATTCACGGTAATCTTATGTTGGCCGAGTGCGCCGGCTATACGACGCGCGTTAGCCTCATCAAAGGTGCAGATGAGAGCTGAGTGTCATGGAACGCACCAGAAGTCTGCGTCATACTGCGCACTGCAAACTTGGACGCGCTATAACTGAACAGCATCGGATAACCTACAATCCTTCATGAGCCCAAGCCTTAAGCCATCAAAGCATCATAGCGTTCTCACCCTGTTTACCCGCCACACTCGAAGCGCCGATAATCCTTCCACCGCGCCCTTGCTCGATCATCTGTATCGCAGCATACTTGTAGCACAAAAACACGCCACGGATGTTGATCGAGTACAACCTGTCCAGGTCTTCGACGGATGCTACAGTGGGTATAGATCAGACTCGGAAGTGTACTCGCGGTAACTTATGACCGAAGATCATCGAGAAGACCGGCGTACTTACTTTCCAGGATGCCCTTGACTGGGCCCAAGACCCCCGCGTTCGCAACCATCTAGCACGGGGGCACAAAAGTGGATCAGAGAACATCCAAGATGGCGGCCGCAGAGGACTGAATGTGTATACGTACGACGTCGAGCGAGCCCAGCTTCTCTACACACGACCTTATAGCTTCCTTCACCTCCGCTTCAACCGAAACGTCCGCTGTAAGCACTACAGCGCGACGTCCGAGCTTGGAAACTTCCTCTGCAACGCTCCCGAGCGCGTCCGTAGAGTTCGGAAGGTCGAGTAGCGCAACGTCCAATCCGTTAGCTGCAAGACGGAGAGCGATCGCGCGACCGATACCGCGAGCAGAGCCTGTGATGAGAGCGACGCGAGCCATTCAAAGCTTGAGATGAATCAAGACTTGGGTAGTAAGTATGAGAGAAGGGAGAGAAACTATCAAGCGGAAAAGCGCGGAGAAGGGTCCTTTATATGGGTGCTGAAAGCATGGGACTTCAGCCACTGATCGAAGCCCGTAGATAATCCATACTAACATTGATCAATACTAGGTATTGAATATCAAACCCGCGTACGCGCCCGTTTACTAGCAGAGCTCGATGCCGCGGCCAGCGTGAATGTGTGACCAACGGGGGCCGGATGAGCGCCTATTTGAATGTTGCCGCCGGACATGATTGAGCAGCGATGCATCTTTGACACTGACAGGCAACAAGAAGGCCGCATAGGATAGGCAAAATGCCTAGTCTTCTAAATTGAAGCGAGGAAGGCAGATCGTACCTCAAGCTCCGTTCTATGTGGCGTCAGCTTTCGACCCGAAGTCCACGCATCAGCGTCTATCTGTTAGTCGACCGTGCTGTGAAGTGTTTCGGAGGTCGGATACGCCTACTATGGAACACCAACGCGCTTGCAACATGCGGGAATCATCGTACAGCGGCCCGCGACGCTGTATGTTCATACAGCACTTCGCAACCAGGCGAAGCATGATGGAAATCGGTAAACCATACAAAGACATGTATCCATAGATTCGCGATCTACTGCTGCGGCTCCTGAGCTTCAAATTGCTCAAGCCTTGCAACCTGCCTAAACGATACCAGTCAGCCTCCAATCCATCACTCAATACCCGCACACTTACCTGTCTCGTGTCGCCTCCTGCCATCTTTGCAACTTGGCGATCTCATTCACATGGAACCCGAATATCTTCGGACGATACCTCTCCGCACGCAGCGCCACGCTCGCCGTACTAACGCCCTCTCCGATCCCGCCGCTCTCCGTGCCCGTCGCCTCAGCCTGTGCAGCCTCTTCCCTCGCACGCTGCGCTCTACCCGCGGCATTACTGCCTCCTCGTCCGGACGTCTCTACTGGGCCGGCTTTAGGCGGAATAAGGTGTGGGTGGCAGAGAAAGAGGAGGTGGGGGAATGATGTGCCGAAGTATGCTCCGTCGATGGAGCCGTGGCGAGAGGATTTGGGGGAGTAGAGGTCTTCGCATCGTGCGCAGTAGAGCTTTACGCTCTTCTCGTATGGTACATCCGTCAAGCCAACGGGTAAGAGCGGCTGTTGCTGGCATAGTACGCGCGGGCAACGCCCGAAGTCTGCCTTTTTGTACTTCTCGACCTGATCAAGAGTTCAATTATCTGGCTGATGACCAGAGGTTCAAGACTGTGGCGCACCATCTTGTTGAGACCTCGTGCGGTGATGATCCAGCGCGAGTGGATCAAGCCATACAGCAAGCGAGCCTGAATATCGAGCGTTCCGCGCATCTCGTCCTGGAAATCATCGTCTGCTTGTAGTCCAAGTCAGATATCTCGATTTGTGTACAGATAATATAGCACCGAACCCAAGTTATCCGTGATGAGATCGAGTGCTTGCGAGTAGTTCTGAACCTCGGAATTGAGGCCGGTGAGGTTGAAGCGGTCGAGGATGAAGTCCTCCTCGACTTCGCAGAAGTACTCGTTGCCCTTGCTCGACAGGAACCACGAGATCCACTACCACAACCAAATCAGTCATTCCCGTCCCATAGTCATATTCACTTTATAATTTCATCCGTCACATACCGAACTGCGCCATAAGATACGGTATTAGCACAGCGAAAGTTACGCAGATGGCAAGGGCAAATGCGCACTTTGTGTAATCCGAGTCGGACCCGGTCGAGATGTCGTCCACTACACCACGAAACATGTCAATCTACGAGAGGGATGGTTGACGACTGTGTGCTGACTTTGAGCTCGGGCGAGGGCGCGCGCGGGGGTGGGCGTCTAGGTCCAAGCTATAGCGAGAGCCTCGAGGCTTGCGCCGAGACGTTCATGCTTCGCACGCGCCGCGTTCCTCGCGACAGGAGTATTTGGGACCCATATGCGCCTATGGTTGATCTTATCTTGCCGATCAGGCATCAGTCGCGCTCGTGCTTGACTCTTACGGTCATGTTTGCTTATGTGTCTACCGATTAGGTACAATGCAGACTTGGCCTCATACATGGAACAATTCGAATGGGAACTGACTCTCAGGATCGATAATTCGCGTTAGAGCGGTAGCTTCTGGCCGCGGACTCATGATCACTGACGAAGACATCAGTACTGCTTATTCGCATCAGCACAGAGACCGAGCTTTTCATACGCAGACCGTGCCTGGATGATCGCACGGGTGCTTGTACTTGACCATCATCATCTACCATGGCCCTCCCCGCCGACAGGCTGACATACAAATACAAAGAGACATCGGTCGTCGCCAGGAGCCCTACCTCGCATACGGTACGCAACGAGATCAGACCACTCTCTTTCCTTTCCTCATCGACTCAAGGTGCACAGATGGCGCTGAAGATAGCGCGCCGTGCGTTCAGCGAGCTAAGTGACGTCGAGGACCACCGCGTACACTTCAGCATGTCTGCGGCGGGAGACCTCGTCAAGTCGCGCATCAGTCCGGACGATTGGGAGTCAACCTTTCAGAACGTTGATCAGGGAAATAATGTGCTGTTCATTGACGTCGATAAGCCCAGCTGGGCTAAGATGTTGGGGTTTGCGAAGGCGGGTAAGGCGGAGACGAGGAAGAGGAAGGAAGGCAATGTGTTGCCCGCAGATTCTGATGGAGTGTGTGTGAGCAAGGTTGCGGGCGACGCAATGCTGCACTCGGCAGACGATGTGAAGTACCTATACGTGGCGTAGCTGGGTACAATGCTGCTAGAAAATGATACGAGCGTCATTGGATAAGCGCGCGTGGAAAGATGGGTGAGGGCTTGTGACGATGGCGCTGTTCGCAACAGCACAGAGAAGTCTGCCCGTATATAAAGAGTGTACAGCTGATAACGGTCCTTTGTCGCTACTCATCATGCCTCTCCCTGACATGCTTGCATACCAGTACAAGAAGAAATCCGTCATCGCCAAAGGTGCAACTTCTCACGCGGTGCGAACGCAGCTCCCATTCTCCTTATGCTCCTGGTCTGAGTTCGCGCAGGAAGCATTGGAGATTGCGCACCGCGAGTTTCTCGAGTTGCGGGACGTCGAGGACGAGCGTATACACTTCTCCATGTTCGTCAAGCGCCATGCAACGGGCGTCGACCCGAGGTGGGATACACTGACACGGTCGCGTATCAGCCCCGGCATATGGGAGTCATTCTGGAAAAGGGGAGAAACCAACGTTGATAAAGGAATGACGGTGATGTTCGTTGAAGTCAATGAGTTGAAGAAGATTAGTTGGGCGGAGAGACTAGGGTTAGGGAAGGAAAGGTGGGTGAACGCGCATGCGGAGAAGAAGGGCGAGGACGTTATAGACTTACCGGTATACTCCAAGGCAACGGCCTGAGAATCACGGAGCGCTACTTGAATCCAAACCAATGTTATGCTTCTTGTCTGCACCCGCAGCGATGAGATGGGCATTCAACGTTCAACGTTCAGTCCAAGTATAGCCGACCTCAATGATCGCAATCTCACGCGCCCCTCGCAAATGGGCTTAGGCGCCATCGTATGAGGCTAGGAGTGTGGAAAGGTCAGCGTGAACCGCGAAGAGCGAGCGCTTAGCTGGGCGAGTACAGCAGTGGATCAGAACTTGTGACGTGGGCAGTGTTCGCAGCACTACAGTGGTGAGATGTGGCTTCCCACTCTATCTCGACCCGTATATAGAGCGCATAGGAAGCAAGCCAATCCGTATTGCTACCCACCATGCCCATGCCTCACCCAGCCAGAATTGTGTACGAGTACAAGCAGACCTCGGTCATGGCCGACACCCCCGCCACGCGTGCCGTACGAGCATTCCACCCAATGTGTGATCACCTTCACATGCTGAGCGTACCATACACTTGCAGCAAGCGCTAGAGGCGGCGCATCGCGAGTTCGCCGAGCTACGCAACGTCAAAGACCAGCGCATACATTTCAGCATGTGCAGGAAGCTTCATGCGAATTACAAAAAGAACTCGCGTATCAGCCCGACTATCTGGGAGACGTTCTTCCGGACGCTCACTCATGACCCTGATCATGGGTTGTTGATCATATTCATCGAGGTCGATCCGCCGACCTGGGCGGACAGGTTAGGGTTGGCAAAGGAGAAGAAGCGCGCGACGTTGAAGGAGGGGCCAGGACAAGAGAACGAGGTTGGGGCGGGGCTGCCTGCATACTCGAAGGGGTCAGATTGAGTGTCAGTTCCAAGGTCGTGCGCGAACGTGAAAGTTATAGTAGGCAAGTCTTCAGGACTCAGGCGGTCTGATGACTCGTGAGATGTGTCGATACAAATGCGACGTGCTAAAGCCGAACCCTAACCCTAAATCCACGCTTCCGCGCCTGCCTCTTCTGCGGTCATGTCAATTCATGGATTCATATCTTACGTTGAGTGGCATCAATGTATCGCATGCATGAGTATTAAGACGGACCGGTAAGCAACCTACTGTGATACAAGGGCAGCTCGGAAGTGTATATAACAATGGGGCTCCCGAATTTTGCATCCGTTAACGGTAAGCAACCCGGAGAGCACAGCCATCCGACCTCTGACCGGCGACGGGCCCTCAGACCTCAGGTCTCATCATACTCTCACCACCATGCCTGTACCCGCCAGGTTCGCATACCAGTACAACAAGACGTCCGTCATAGCAGAAGGTGCTGCGACGCACGCCGTACGAGTTTATCTCGCATGCAATCTCGCTCTCGCCAGCTGAATTGTACGTGCTGTAGAAAGCCCTTGAAATCGTTCACCGCAACTTTGCGGAACTGCGCGACATCGAGGACGAGCGTATACACTTCTGCATGTTCATCAAACGTCACGCCACGACCCCGATGAAGTCGCGCATCAGTCCCCATATCTGGGAGTCCTTCTTCCAAGGATTCGAGTCCAAGCCTGATAGAGGATTGATGGTTGTGTATATTGAAGTTGATAAGACGAGTTGGGTGGAGAGGCTGGGCTTTGCGAAGGAGAGGAAAGCGATGGTCGAGGCGAAGGAGCGGGAGGACTCGGACGCTAGAGCTGAGAAGTTGCCCGCATACTCGAAGGCAACGACCTGAGCTTCCGATTACGGTTGGTGTTCGCATAATTACAGTTACTCCCGCATTTGGTGAAGTTGAGCAAGGGCGCTAGCAGCCTGGTGATGGTCGGTTCTCAGAGGTGCGCTGTGTGCCTGTCGCCGACGCGAGTGACGCGTCGTTAAGTAACAACTTGGCCCGACGTAGCCACTGTGCCATCTTCTCGTCTGCTCATCGTCTCACTGTCAATCTTGTCAGTGTACCTCACCTATGTTGGATGGTGGTACCATCCAGATCCCGTCTCTGAAATATACTGAGAACGACTGTCCAACCTCTATCCGACAAAGGGACGAGTGCTGGGATGGTTCGCCGAAATAGTGTAGCCCGAGACGCGTACACGTACTGTTCGTCATGTTCGTGGCTCTGCCCACATTGCGAAATCCTTTCGCAGATGCACAATTGAAGCGATGCCATATGCCGACTGCCGAGGTTCTGCGCGTACGTAGCGTGTGAACAACGTCACTGAGAACAACGTGCGCGTCGCGCGACGCGTCTCGACTTTGCTTTGCTCACCCATCTCGGTCTGCGGCTTACCACGAAGGAGCTCCGACTTCGTGCTTCCGTCCAATAACACTACTGGGATACGCTACTGGGATACTTACAATCTGTTGCGCATAGATCATGGAACGTATCCCCCGGATACTATACAAAACGGTCGAGACGCTTGCCAGGTGTACGAGGTACCCGATACGAACAAGATTCGCCTTCCCTTCTCTAAGTCGCCCTGACAGCGAAGGATTCAATGCCGCCTACCTGGGCCGTGAGATGACGCGGGTCTTGCGGAGCTCTACGTGCGGCGTCCACGGTCAAAATGCACTTGCACCGCTACACGAGTATTTGATGTTAGCAAGATCCGCTTTCACTTTGCTTCAACACACACAGAAGCCGGATCTATGATGTCCTGTATGAATGGCGACTATCAGTGGATTTCCTTCTGAAGCGCTGGAACTTGCTGCGTCCAGTAACAACATGCTTGCCACCAGGGTCAGCGAAGATGCGGACCTCGAACGACGTGAAGGCGACGACTCAAAACTCACGTTCAGTAATGTTCTGGGATCGCGGATAAATGTCATCATGGGCAGCAGACTCTGATGCGTTGATCTGAAACAAGTGCTACGAATGACCCTCTTCGGTTACAGTCGCGATGCATCTGTCATTACTTGGATCCTCATTGTACCAACAGTGCGTGCCCTAGATCCAAGCATCTTTGACCGTAACCATCCGGCAAGTCATACGAACTAGCGAGTCGTTTCCTTTCTTTTTGCATTCAGAAAACATATTTGGTCGCGCTATGACACCTTCTGCGCGTACGGTGTTGTAACATGGCGAGATCTGTCTTGACCACACAGCCTTTATGGTTGTGAACTCGACTCTATCAAAGGATGCGATTTTATACTGTGCCCAAGCACTCAAGATGAGTTTCTGGATATTATATTTGCGTGTCCGGCTCTGTACGGGCTCTTGGCTGAACCATGTCAATCACTACCCTTTCAAACTGAGTGAGGTGCTTCTCTCCTTCTACTTAGAGCAGATGTGTACAGTCGTGATATGATGCGGATGTTGTCGTGGCACAGCTCTCAAACATCTGGTTGCCGGACCCTCAAGTATCGAGGCTCAGCCGATCCTAACTTGCTCTCGCATCTCCGCGCCTCGGCTGCTCGCTGTGCTCCTTCACATGCTTATCCGGTTTATCAAGGGTTGTGTTCTTGTCGTGTATCTTCGGTGTTGCGCGAACTCCGTAGCAGGCCAGAACCTCACCATCCCTACTGAGACCTGGCGGGTACGTTTGTTGGATTTCGTCCAAGCCCCTTCTAACTACAATATCGCAGGAACCTGTGTTGAACCTGAGTCGCGAGTCATGCGCAAGTCTCGCTCATAACGCGGCATTGCCTTTTTCTACGCTAGATGTAGCAGTGGCACAACCCGGTCCGTGTAGATCTTCCGAAGGAGCATCCTCTCGCTAAATGACCAAAAGGATTCCCCGAAATTCAAGAAGTCACTAGCACATACGCGCTTCTTGCGCTGCAAGATTACTATAGCGGAAACTCGACTTGGCGTGACATGGGGACCGTCAACTTACCGACGAATATCCAGGGACCGAACGGTTTCTTCGACGGCACCCATGGAAAGTTCTACAGCGATGTCGTCTACTGGGGACTCACGTTTTTCTACTCATTTCGAACCTACAACAAAAGTGATCTTCTGGACAATGCGGTAGAATCTTGGAACATAGTCTACTCCGGCGCCTTCATCGGTGTCAGCACTGCTGCCAGCAGTAGTGGCGCAGGGCGCAATGTATCGTTCCCCCCATCCAGTAACTGCACGGGCGGTCGGCGATTTTTTTTTGCTTCCGAGAATAGGTCCTGATTGGACCAGCAGGGACATTTGCGGGTGGTGTATTCACTGTAAGAGCTACTTTCTTGTAACTGAGCCCATCGTGCGCCGCTCATTGTCCTCTTACCAGAGAGAAGACGTACAAAACGATACGTTAGTGAACATGGAGACTGTTGGGCCATTCATGACGTATGTCACAAGCTTGCTTCTCGGCATCAAGTCATAACCAGATGACTAGTCTATCGGCGTATCTGTACGAGCAAACAAAGAACATCACGTATCGACAGGCAGCTCAGCTTTCCTTGGACTTCATCATCAATTATATGTGGAACGGCACGATCGCCCTCGACACAATCTCCTTAGGCTCTTGCGAATATGTACCGAAGCCGTTCTCGTTTAATCAAGCTTGGCTCGTGGAGGGTCAGTCAAGACTGTATCATTCGTCCCTGCTGCCGAGAGATTTTACTCGTTATAGGTCTGTCTGTGTGGGCAAATGTGACTGGAAACGATACCCTGACTACCCTGTGAATTCCAACCAAATGGAGTACTTCTTTCCCGCACTGACATCGAAACAGCCTCGAGATGGTAGTTTCCAACGTCACGAAGTTTCCCTCTTGGTCGTCGCCGAATGGTGTTGTTAATGGTGGGCCAACTGATCAGCGCGGTCTTTTGGTGGTGTTTGATGTAGAATCCACAGATCAGGACTTGCTGTTGATAGACGGCGATCCAAACCAAATTCTCAAAGGTATCTACATCCGTGGTCTCGCAGAGGCTGCTAGGCGCAACCCTGGGACAGATCTTGCGCTCTTCATTGAGGCATACATCTATGTACAGGCAAGCATCCGCTCTTTGATCATACCGGTAGAGTATTGACTTGAACTGTTGGCCTGTTCCTTATAGTTCAATTCTCTCTTGGATCACGCTCGAGCGCCAGCACCTGATGATAACTACTACTCGAGTTCATGGATTGGCCCTCCCACAGCGTGCGTATATTTTGGATTATGCATGATGACCTGGGACTTACTGAGTTCCTTCGCAGAGTATTCGATGCCGGTGGAAGCCTCGCCGCTCTGGATGTTTTGAACGCTGCACTCAGCTTTGCGGCCCGCGCCGCACGCTCAATGTCAGTACTTGTCTTTGACTTTCCACCTTCAAAACTGATGGTAACACAGGCCTTCCGGAAACACTTCTAGTGCAGGTGGCCCTACTCCAACCAGTACATTTGGGTCAACTCCTGCAAAATCTCTGAATGCAGGCGCTCTTGCCGGCGGCGTGGTCGGCGGCGTGATCGCTGCTGTCGTGGCGATTGCAGCTGTTCTCTTGTGTCGCCGTCGCAGAATCGTCAACGAGGTGGAAGAAGGTGACGACTTGTCTGGGAGTAACTTCGTCCAGCCTTTTATTTCGCGCCCCGGTCACAACCCGACTGTCTTGTCGAAGTCGGCGCGCCTGAACTCTTCGTATCAGGAGGTTGCACCGCCACTGCGCGCCACCCTCCCTGTGCCTGTACCAGATGCCTCCCGCGATCAGGCTTTGGACCATAACTCAACTGACGTCGCTGAGCTTCCGAGCCTGGTCCAATTCTTGATGACTTTCTTGCAAGGCCGCCAAGGCGAGCTTCCTCCGCGCTATCACGAGTAACTTAGTATATCAGTAAATCATACGCGTTTCCTGGATATCTGTTCCTCTGTCACTCTATACACGCATGCACGCAATATGTATCCCAGAAAATGATTCTACAAGCTTGTGAATTGGATCTTTTCACCAACACTGGACCTGTTTTGGATATCGCATAGTGCAAGACGCCGAGAAAAAGGTCTCAAATACCTACGAAAGCAATGAAAGAGCCTGTCCACATTATTCGATAATGAGCGTCGCCTCCGACAACGACTCTTTGCTGTGAAATCGAGGTACTCCGAATATCGAAACGGGTATAGTTATCCACGTCAATAGTCCATGATTCCTAACACTTCCGATCTATCCCTTGCCTCAGCTCTTCCTCCCTACATCATCATCAGTCTGCATCCCTTTCATATCAACAGGCCGAACGCACCTATACTCGAACATAACCATAACTCCGACAAACAGACCTCCGCACGCCATAGCCATAAACCTGTACATCACTATTGTCAATACCACTCAAAGACACATGAAAGATCTGAAGACGTACGCCCAGCCTTCCCACGTCGACGCAATCTGTTTCGACAGATACGCGAACCCGTCGAGTCCAAGTACGAAGCCCACAAGGTTGGCAGCCATAAGCAGGAGGATATTACCTACGCCTGCGAGTGCGCAAAGCGGGCGGTACCAGGGCTGGGTTCCATACTGTCCGACTAAATCAGTACTTCGACCACGTAAGAGGATGAGATAGAGGCGAGTGTACCTTCGTCGCAGGGAACATCTTGCGTGCCGTGACCTCGGGTACAAGAACGAGTGTTGCGAGCCATCCCCACGCCAGCAAGCGCATGCTCAGGTCGTGCCAAAGGGCGACGAAAGTGAATACGAGCGCGTATGCAGGTAACTTGCCACCGAGGGGAATGTAGATGTACCTGCACGCATACCCGTAAGCCTATGTTACAATGTTGCAGAAGGGAGAATCGAAGCGTACCGCACTATCCAAAGATTGTACGACCGATGCCACGCCCTCCAAAAGCCCAAAGCCGAATAATTGTTGGCCATACATCTAACCATATTCTCCGGCGGGTCCATTCCATCCAACAGTGCCCATGCTCTGAAGAACCTCCACGGAAGTAGTAGTTTGAGCCATACGACGATCAAGTTCCAGAATCCTAGCATTGCAAGTTCGGCTGGGGAATCTCCGTTCCAGGCGTGTGCGTCTTTGATCGCTACGACGTACATGGTGTGGATTATGAACTCCATCAAGAGGAGGGTGGAGAGGAAGCGGAGGATGTATCGAAGCGTGTCGGACCAAGGGATTGAGAGTGGGCGTTGGACCTGGCAGTGAATGTCAGAGAGGTGATACAATGACAGGTGTGAGAATGAGCCAACCTGCCACAGCCAATCATTGAACGTCATAATCGGTCCCGCGATGTACAGAGGCGGATACAGAACATACGCCAGATAATTGGTGAACGAGTACGACTCAAGCCCATGATACGTGCTCGTACGCTGTTTCGGATTTAACGCTGCACCTGACTTTGGATGTTCAGCTTGGGCAACGTGTCAGAGGGAGTGGAGGAAGCCATACGTCGGGCAGTCCAGTTCGTCTATGAGCCCAGTAGCTATCCATGTTGAACGATACGAGCCGAAGCATGGTGATGTTGAACGTGACGTGCCAACGGGGATATGCGCCCGAGAAGCTGTCCTTAGAGCACGCGTTCAATGGCTATCGAACGGTATGCAGATGATACAACGCCATACCAGAAACCCTAGTTCTTGATGCAAAGCAGCGTAATGATAGCCTTCGTAACGCTCATTGGAGAACAGAATGGCCATATTGTACACCCATGTCACAGCCGGAACCCATTTCGCGCCTTTCCCCAGCGTTGCGATGGCGAAGTTACCAGATAAGATCAAGAGGACTTTCAAGGCGCTCGTTCCATGCAGAGCCACGAGCATAACCAGACTGAAGGTGAGGTAGAATGGCAGGAGGTGGGTGTTGCCCTTGTATGGTGTAGGTCGGGAGAAACGCAGGTAGAGCTGCTTCAGTGCGAAGAAGGCCGAGGCGAATGCGAGGAGTGCGGGGATGTTTGAGCGGAAAGAACGGTATTGAACGTCACTATTGTCCTACTTGTACTGTCAGGATCTCATATTGCTCGCAATGGTGAAAATGGACGTACAAACTTGCGCCCGAGCCATCCGCGGGCCAGACGGGGTGCGAACCAATGGTAATTCGCGTGTTCCGCTGCTTGATATTAGCAAATATCCAAGCTAGACGGTTACGGAAACTTACTGGAGGTTAAACGTATAGGGACCCATATCATCCACGGTACGGCCAGCGCAAAGACGATATAGTAGACATAGAACTCTGGCGTTCTCCAGCGGCTTGGGCTGTGCCGTGTACTCGAGTCTGCTCGTGCTGCAGGCACGTCTACTGTCGCTCGAAGTATACCCTTTCTGGATGGGGTAGTAGATTGTGATGGACGCGTTTCCGAAGGCATCGTTAAGGGCAAGTCTTCAGTCATTTGGGGCAAGCGATGATGGACATGGTGGGAGAGTTCAAGTTACGGTTTGCATTGGCCGTAGCTGCAACGCGCGCGCGCGTGCACTTTACCTTCTGCTTTCATCTGCTCTGCTCGCGATCTTGGTTCGGACTTGAATTTATTGTACTTCTACGCTGGAGGCCTCGTGGGACAGAATGTCTGGACTCGATTTTAATGCGTTCGCCGAGAACGCGACCCGCCTGGGCCAACGCTTGCAAGAATCCCTGTCTGAGCACACGCGCGATCTGCCCTTCTCGCGCGGCGGCGCCGCAGCCTACTTCGACACTGGCGAAGACAAAGTGAAGCTTATCCGCAAACAGCTCGACTCTTCCTCCGATCGCGACAAGCTCGAAGCTCTTAAGCGTCTATTGGCGCTCATGTCAAAGGGCCGCGACGCGAGCGAGTTCTTCGCGCAAGTCGTTAAGAACGTCGCTGTTCCGAATGTGGAAGTCAGGAAATTGGTGTATATCTATATCCTGCGATATGCGGACGTGGAACCCGATCTCGCGCTGCTTTCTATAAACACGTTCCAGCGTGACTTGTCGGATAGTAGTCCGCTTATACGTGCTATGGCTCTACGCGTGTTAGCCGGTATACCCGTGCCGAGCATCGGCTCTCTTGTCGTACTTGCGATCAAGAAATCCGCGAGCGATCCTTCGCCATATGTTCGCAAGAACGCGGCTCTTGCTATACCCAAATGCTACGCCCTGGACGACTCTCATCTCCCCGCACTACTCACCGTACTCGAAACCCTCCTCCGAGATCGATCGCCCCTAGTGCTCGGATCCGCGGCTGTCGCATTTGAGGCACTCGTTCCTACACGACTTGACTTGCTACATCCCGTCTATCGCCGACTATGTGCTGCCCTTCTCGACGCGGAGGAATGGGGACAACCTGTTCTGCTCGACCTCCTCGTGCGCTATGCACGAACGATGCTCCCGCGCCCATCGCCCGGAGACGTCGATCTCGATTTAGCTTTATTAGTGGCTTCGGCGGAACCGCTCTTCCAATCTTGCAATCCAGCCGTGGTGGTGGCCGTGGCGCGCGCGATATATTACTGCGCGTTGCCAGGAGAGCATGGCAAGATTGTCAGCCCTATGTTGAGGTTACTGGATATGAGTCCGGAGGTGGAGCGCGTGGTGCTGGAATATATCTTGCATATATCTCACTCATCACCGGTAAGCTCCCTCGACATAGCCAGGCTGAATACACATTTGACACACCTAACATAGGGACTATTTGCTGCACACTGGACGCGTTTTATTGTCCTATCCTCCGACAACGAACCTGTGAAGCTCGTCAAAATTCGGCTCCTACAATCTTGCGTCTCACCAGAGAATCATCAGGCCCTCCTCCGCGAGTTCATCGTACGTCCTGCCATCCCACTTCATCATACGCAAACAGCTGATCTTGCTTCAATCACAAACAGGACTACGCCTCCGACCACTCCACTTCATTCGCATCCTCGGCCGTCCATGGTATAGGCCATATAGCTCGCGTAGCACCCGAATCAGCCTCACAATGTCTAAGCGCTCTCATGCGCCTTCTGGATGCATCCGCGCCCGCTATCGTATCTGCCGCAGTCCTCGTTCTCAAATCCCTCGTACAAACTCAATCCACGGTGGCGGGCGGAGGAATAGTCGAGAAGCTTGCTCAGAGGCTGGACGATATCACTCATCCTGCGGCACGCGCATGTGTATTCTGGCTTGTAGGTCAACATGCGGCCGACGCATCGCGTACTGGAGACACTCTAGTAGCTGAAGGAATCGTCGAATGGGCACCCGACGTTCTACGGCGCGGTGTACGCGCCTTC
Source organism: Peniophora sp. CONT (assembly GCA_001632445.1). Lineage (NCBI taxonomy): Eukaryota > Fungi > Basidiomycota > Agaricomycetes > Russulales > Peniophoraceae > Peniophora > Peniophora sp. CONT. Next base: position 164,917 of record KV424493.1, on the reverse strand, counting down.
CGCACCGAGCCGCCAAGCGTCAAACTTCAGATCTTAACGCTCGCATCCAAACTCCTCGTCTTGTCGCCCGCTTCACATCCTATCCTGGCGCTCTCGAGGTACATGTTCAAGCTCGCGCGATACGATATGGACTGGGACGTCCGTGACCGCGCTCGGATGTTACACTCTCTACTCTCCGGCGCTGTACCAGCACTCGATCAAGAACCTGCCAGCTGGGACGAGATCGAGGAACGCCGTTCACGTGGAGGCGTCGTTTTACGTCGCGAACAAGTTAAAGTCGTATTATTCGACGGTAAAGCTCCTCCAGCCGAAGATGACTCGAACAAAGGAGACGAGCGCGAGGTGTTGGGTACTGCCAGTCTAGTTCTTGGAAGGGATATGAGGGGCGAGAGGATTCCGCCCGATTGGCTGGAGATGGGCATCGATTCGTTGTTGAGGACTACGCCGGAGGAGTTGGCTGCGCCCGCTCAGGAGGCTGTTACGGCTATCGCAGGTCCTGTTGGAGGAAAGTCTGGGACGGGGAGGATGCAAGGCTTTGGGAATGGTGGTGTCGTACCGGGAAGCTCTTGTGGTGGAGGGAGTAGTAGTGGGCCAGTTGTGCTTACGCCGACTGGGCCTGGCGCGGATGAGGCGAAGAGTAAGGGCAAGGCGGCGTACCAAGATTTGGATACGTTCTACGCAAGTGAGAGTGAGGAAGAGGAGGAAGATGATGGCGAAGAGGAGAGCGGCGAGGAAGACGATGATGACGAAGAGGAAGAGGAAGAAGATGGGACAGGGAATGAGGCAGCAGAGGGCGCGAATGGTAGCGCTGAACCAGAAGTCGAATCAGAGGAGAGCGAGGAGGACAGTGACGATGAGCGACAACCCTTCGCTCGACGAGAGTCCTAATTACCTTGAGGAAACGCCTGCGGAACCCATACAGACTATATTGTTCACCTTCACCCATGAACGTTGAACGTCCTCGGTGCAACAGAATCCTTAGCAGAGTCCGATATCATCGGCTTTCATCCCACCTTCGGCGCCTATGCGCGAAGCACGACTGACACCGATGTGCTGACTAAACTCACACGGGCCACTGTGGAAGCATGATCTTTGGCGTATGTTGACCTTGCCCATAGAACTTCTAGATGGCTGCTTTCACAGGGTTCGCTGTCTCGACACGCTCCGCATCGCATGCGAAGGTTACACTTGATGCAAACGTCTATGCTGATTCGCAGTGGCTTCGTATCTCCGTCTCATTATGGTTAAAAGGAGAGTTTACAGAGGTGGGTCAGTTGTGCTTGGGATCCACTGCCTTTCGGGTTTATTGCGTACTGGAGTGCTACATGGAATCTTCGAACCTATGCTACAGCTTGGTAATCATCGGATGTCCGTGTGGCAAGCTCACAAGCGCATGTACGCGCGTCGCTTTCATAGTGTCCTCTCGTGGCATCTCGAGTGGGTACCAGTTGCACTACCGCTATAAAGATGGAAGCAAGTCTCAAGGATGTTATCAAGCACCACTTCTCTCTTCTCTAGCAAGCACTATCTCATCGTCAAGCAATGTCTTCCGACTCGGAACCTACTCAGAACCTCTGGGGACCTCTCGGTCCTGCGCCGACGCCCTTGGGAAAGTACCGCGTCCTGTCTCCCAACGCCGGCATACGTGTTAGCCCTCTCTGCCTCGGTGCGATGAGCATCGGTGATCAGTGGGCGAAGCATGGTATGGGCGCCATGGACAAGGAGAGCAGCTTCAAGCTACTCGACGCGTTTTTCGAGGCCGGCGGTAACTTCATTGATACGGCGTCCAACTAGTACGTGTTTGCACTTCTAAGCTTTGCTGGGCGAAGTATCGATGCTTTCTATTCAGCCAAGACGAAACGTCGGAGAAGTTCCTCGGAGAATGGATGGAGGAGCGCGGAATCCGCGATCAGATGGTTATAGCGACAAAGGTCAGCAAAACTATCGAGTCTATACATCGCCACGACACTGACCTTGTTATTCAGTATACAACACAGTTCAAGAAGTTCGATCCCACGATCAAGTCCAAGATCAACTATGGCGGGAACAGCTCCAAGACGATGCACCTCTCAGTCGAGGCGTCTCTGAAGAAACTGCGCACGTCGTATATCGACCTACTGTACGTTCATTGGTGGGACTACGGCAGTAGCGTCGAGGAGGTCATGAACAACCTCCACAAGATCGTCATGTCCGGCAAAGTGCTATATATCGTGCGTATACCTCACCGCGACGCTCTTGATGTATGATATCTTACACTGTCCATGCAGGGCATCTCGGACACACCGGCGTGGATTGTTTCCAAAGCTAACCAGTACGCCAAAGATCATGGCAAGACACCGTTCTCGGTCTACCAAGGCCGCTGGAACGTACTTTCGCGCGACTTTGAGCGCGACATCATCCCCATGGCGCGCTCCGAGGGCCTTGCGCTCGCCCCTTGGGATGTGCTGGCATCGGGCCGCATTCGCACAGATGCAGAGGAAGAGGCGCGTAGGCAGAGCGGCGAGAAGGGTCGCCAACTGTTCGGCGGATGGGAGCGCAGTGAGGACGAGCGTAAGGTGGCCAAGGCGCTCGAGCAGGTGGCGGCAGAGGTCGGCGCGAAGAGCATCCAGGCTGGTACGTAACTTCCTTCAGATACTCGCCCGAACACAGAGCTGACTCGCTTTCCCCAGTCGCAATCGCATACCTCATGATGAAGACGACCTACGTCTTCCCCATCGTTGGCGGACGCAAGGTCGAGCATCTCAAGGCGAACATCGAGGCCCTCACCATCTCGCTCTCGCCCGAGCAGATCAAGTTCCTCGAGGGCATCGTGCCGTTCAACCCCGGCTTCCCCTTCGACTACTTCGGGAACGGCCTCGAGAGCGAGGATAGCGTGTGGGTGTTGCAGGGCGGCGATACCGCGAAGTGGCCGCAACAGGAGCCGATTCGTCCCAAAGCGCAGTAGAGCATATATTTTGTACAGCGTATGTAGCACGGGCTACTTGACGTGATCAATAAGGAACAGCTTTTCATATCTATCTCTTTGATTGACTTGGGTGGAGGGTTGAAACGTTGTGTGCTGCGCTCATTTACGCACCATCTCCTCCCAGATGCCAAACTGAATTGCCGTTTCTCGCATCTGAGGAGTATACTCGTGCTTGACACCCTCCAACACCTTTACCTCCTTGAGTCCGCTCGGTCCAACTTGCAACCCTTCAATGAACGTAGCGGATGCGGTCCATTGTACGAGTGGATCCTCAGCACCGCTCAAGACCAAGATGCGCTTGCCGCCGAACGGGTTGGACGCGCTAGTCGAAGCGTAGTCCGTGGTAACGGGGTCATGCGCCTTTATATAAGCGCGCAGAGAAGCCGGCATGTAAGGCGGCGCAAGCGAGAGACCATGCTTGTCTGCACGGAGTTCCAAGAGAGTCAAGTAGTCCGGGCAGCCGATGACGGGTATGCCCACTGTCAAGCGCGGATCTGAACGTATCAAGCCATAAGCGAAAGTCATAGCGTTGGAAGAGAGTGACTCGCCATTCTTCAGTGTGAGCCACGTTGCATGCCCGCCTAATGAAACTCCAAGCATGCCCCAGGTCGTGATCGTGCGCTCATCGCTTGGAAAAAGGTAGGCCGGCAAGAAGTCGATCAGAAATGACACATCTTTCGCAGTGCCAGCTATGTACTCATTCAATCAGTACTGCATTTGAAGTAGAAGAGATAGGAATCCTACATACTCTGGATCGCATACATGTCAACGCTGCCTCGCTATCAACACGAGCATCGAGATGACTGTGGAAGCTGGCTCACGCATGTCGTTCATTATGCTTCTCCGCTGCCTTGCTCCAGCCCTGGTTTCCAAAAGAATCGACCGTACGCTCGCCATGATTGCGATGGTCCTACTCAAGCAGTGTTCGATGAGACACGCAAGCTTGTACTTCAAACCAACCGGCCTGAACTCACAAAGGTCACCACGATCAATTCCCGCCCCGCCTCTCCTGCCTCCTTCTCTTGTGCACTGACGAAGTTCAATGCTTCTACAGCAGTTGCCACGATATCCTCGTTGCTCGAATCACCCATTCGCCCGTGTAGTGCGAACAGAACAGAGACAGAACTGCCGGCGGGGGTGACGGGCGCGTCACCGGGCGATGGCAGTACACCAGGCCGCGCGTAGACGTGCACTCGTATCCCTCCAACGTTGAAATCCTTTGGCGCAATACTTGTAGACATGGTGGTAGCGACTCAAGTTGCTTATCACGAGCATGTGAAGTCGGAATCGCGGAGGACATCGTGACGGCACACGTCATCGACTTCAACCTTTCACGAGAAAGATCGTCCCATAAAGGCATCACTATATGGCAGCCTGTAGGTAATCATAGATACACTAGGATAGGACCTGCGTATGGGGAGTGGGAGGTGGTCGAGACTGAAGCGCTGATGGTGGATAGAGCTGAAGTAGCATCACGCCGCGCCTGGCTAGCGCTGCTGCTTGTCTTTGGCGGCCACCATGTCTCTGCCCCAGTACCTTGGTTTCGCAGCTGGCCATATACGAATGCATTCAAACTATGCATTGCGTTCATGATTAATGCACAGTTCATGGGGACTACGAGGAATAGCTGATGCAGCGTCATGATAGCCAGCAGTACCGATTCATCTCCTCCAAGTCGCAGAACTGGGGCCAGTGAGGTCACAGCCGTCGCCGGATAGCACGCACGTAGGAGCTCTGTGATCGTTTCTCAAGGCCTGATTCTCTCTCCGAGAGATCCCGCAAGGTATTCTGCGTGACAGCATCAGAAATGATCAGGTAGGGTCGGGTCGAGTCGGTGGACAATGATAAGTAGCTCGGTCGTATCACGATGCGCGTAGTATCCCACGGGCGTTGCCCACCTGCGTTCAACCACAAAATTACTGATGGCATCTATGTGGTTTACTTTGTAGGGCACGTGTGCGACGCTATAAAACCGGGCTTCCCTGCTCGTCTCCCTTCGCCCTTGACCTACATCGGCTTCCTCCCGAGTGAGTTCTCTGTTGGTGTGAGGTGTCCATAAACTGACCTTGTTATTGAGCAGACGTGCTCCAAAAAGACGCAAACCGAGTCTGACGAACGTCGTCGTTGCTGCATGCCTGATGATCATGAACCGCGGTGCGTGGTTCAAAGTGCACATCTTCTATCCTGTCTAACTTTACGCCATCAGAATCGACGCTAACGGCGCTTGCGCTGCCTTCTCCCGCTTTCCCCTCGAAATCCAAGAAATAATTTTCTTGTGGTCAGTTGTAATCGACCCTCCCGTCAGCGCCCTGCGCCGCCGCAAATCACGCAAGCCCTTGCATGCACCGTCGGACGTCGACAATTCATCGGACTCGGACAGCGAAATTTACCGTTTGCGCTCATCCAGCAAACGTGACGAGCCTCAGGATGTTCCAGGCTCCCTTGGCTTCGTTAAGATCTCACACGTCTGCAGTATGTGGCGCGCTATTTTGTTGTCCATGAAGCGTGTCTGGGCGGAAAATATTGGTGTACTCCCTCGGGCTACGACCGACATGATTTTGCGCGCAGGATCGTACCCCATCACTATCACTCTCCAGGATCTTGCCCTCCGTGACAACTTTGACGAATACCTTACGCCAAAAGCTCCTGTCATTCGCGGAATCCGCGGCACCTTCTCGAAAGCCAACCCCAACCACCTCCGCACTTTTGCCTCCGGGCTCCTTCACAGTACTTTGGAGGTTGTGGATCTCTCTGTCATGGACTGCCGTGCCCGTCGCTTGGACGATGCCGTCTGCACGCCGTCACTGCGTTGTCTCAGGTTGCAAAACATCTTCATCCCATTCATCACCGGCTCTTTGAAGTATCTCGCCATCACATTCAAGAGCTCGAAAGCCAGTCACACTGCACTTAGTATTCCGATTTTTCTCAGCATGCTTCGCAACTGCTGCGGGGCTCTGCAGGAGCTGAAGCTCATCCATTGTTTTGGGCTTGACTTCACGCCCTGGGCGGAGCCTATACAGTGTCCTGTACTGCAGTCTCTGGACGTGGGCGGATACTCATCCACGCTGCTCGACACCTTTCAAGACTGCTTTGCGTACCCTTCTACTTGCGACGTCGCCTTCCATGCCCTCACGGATCATGGTGTTCGTTTCGGCGAGCCCCACAATGCGCTATGCCGCGCCTTGCGCATTTTCAGCGACGAGGTCACCGCACGCAGCGGCTCGTACGGTTTCGAGTTTAACACGTTACTTGGCGAGACGCCCTACATCTCCGTCCGCCCTCTGTCTTCCGAGAGCTCTACCGGCCAAGGCGACCTTTTCATCAAGCATGCCGGTCTTGGCTTTCGCCGAGTATACTTCGATCCTGCAGAGACGCAGGACGGGGCTGACGTTTTTGAGGCTCTCGAATACGCCTTGTATTGCGGAGACCACGGCCCAAATCTCAGCGCACTTGGCAAACTTCGTGTTCTCTCGGTCATACATACAGACCCCACAGATAGGCGACGAGATGGCAAAAAACAAGTCCTTCGAAAGATGTCAGAGTTGCGCGTCCTGCATCTGCATGGTTTCGACAGGGATACGATGTTCGATATTTGCGGAACTTCAGGCCGTGCTATGGAGCCCATTCTCCCCAATATCGAGGTGCTTCGGATTTCAGCTGGATACCCGTCCGCCCCACCTATCCACCTGGGACTGTTCTGTACGTGTCTATGGAGGCGAGCAGAGCGGGGCCAGCCGAAGGGTCAGCCTTACACGCTCCCGTCTCTTATTGTTGCCCATAATGTGGAGTTCGACGTGAGTCTAGAGGAGCAGAAGCTCGAGGTTGAGGACATGAAGGAGAAGCGTTGGGTGGAGAAGGTCGTTTGGAAAGAATAGGGTCGCTATGATTTTGTATGGTTTCGCTGTGGTGTATGTATTCTCCGATCCCTTGTGATTTCTAGAAGTCTGTTTGAGCAGTGTTTTGTGCGTAACGGAATGGACAAGGAATGAAAGGGTCGACGAAAAGGCTACAGAAGTGGTAACGCACGAGCGCCATGACACTGGTCCTACTTGGATTGACGCGACTGAATACGCCCTGGCTCCAATGTTGCCACGATATAAGCGCCGCAGAACATCTATTGGTCGTTCGAAGCGTGATGCATAGCCATAGGTAACTTACAGATTGGGCACTGTCAGGCTATAAGTACTGTAAGTGAGGGTCTGTGAGCCTCAGGAGCTCCTCCCACCTCCCATGATGGAACCCATACAAGAGCTCTCAGAGTGCGATCGGACCGTTTACTGCCCATCGCCGTCACCACCACCGTCGCCTATACCCTACACATACCCTATATTCCCTCCGCCGCCCCCGAGGCAAGTGCTGATAGCACTACGATACAAGCGCGTGCGCGTACTTGTAAACATAGATTGCAAGTGGGAGGCTACCTACGAGGTGAGGCTTCTTCTTGCTTCAAATTTTACATGCCTGTTGACTTATTCGATCTCAAGGATGTCCTGAAAGCCGCGCGTGCTGTCTTCCCCAAGCTTCCCGCGGATAACAACAAGATCTGCCTCGAGACGAGTATCGATATATTCGATTGTGACCACTACGTCACTGCCGCACGCGCGTACATCACGCCCGAGGCGTGGCCTGCCTTGAGTCTGCAATTTGGAGGAGCCACCAGGGAGGTCGAAATACGTACGCGGCAAAGCAAGTGGGAGAGATTCATCGCAGCGTTCAAGTGAGAGTGGGGCATGAGATGGAGTGATTGGCAGTGGGGTCCGGGAAAAGAATCGGTATTGTTTGCTCGTGTGCCGCGGGTGATGTCGCTCCCAAAGATATATGGAGATTCGCGCTTCTATGGTCGTAGAATAATCCGAGTTCGCAGTCTCAAAGATAGAGCATATCAGAGCGTCAACGGTAGCCTCTGGAAGTAAAAGTGACCGTACTGTACTTTTACGACCGTGTGTTCGTCACGCGTCCCGCAGGGTCACTGAACGGAACAATCCGCGCAGAATGTCGCGCGTCACGCTGAGCCCCCGAACAGAGGGACCTGCGGGCGCTTGCACGAAGCGCTCGACAAAAGCGGACATGGGCTCGCATTTTGAACTCAACTGTTCGATGTCACGCTGCTGGACCTCTCGAGGAACAGTGATGGCATTGGAACAGCTGGCTATGTCCCGCGTCACGCTCAGATCCGGCGAACACTCGGTCGTAAAAGTACAGTAAGAAGACCATAGATCAATGGGGCTGTAGGGCGTAACCTTGAGCGGCCGGCATCTTCGCCGACCGGTATAAATGGAGACGTCAACATGTAAGGCTTCGTCTCACACTACGACTGTCGTCTGCGTCCGAACGGTCACGAGTCCAGCTGAGCATGAGTCAGACTCTGCAACTAATGACCTCCTGACATCCCCACTTCATGCAGGGTGTACTAAGCGCCGCGCGTAGTGCATTTCCCGCGCTCTCAGTGGATGATACCAAGATCTACCTCGAGACAAACGTACGAGTCGAGAACCAGAAATCCGAACTCAAGACTGAGCGCGCACTGGTCACGCCCGGGTCTTGGCCTGCCATGACTCGCCCTGCTTCAGGTGCCGTCCGAGAGATCGAAATCTGTGCGCATCATGAGGAGACGCATGGTTTAGTAAAGGCCTGGAAGCTCGGTTGGGATGAGCTGAAGGCCACGATGACGCGCGGAAGCTCGGCCGAGCGAGTGGAAGCAGGATATGAGCGCAAGTTCAAGGGGGATTTGTAGCCTTTGAAACAGTACATTTGTATAAGCTGCCGGTGATACGTCGTATTGAGAATTGATCAAGGATACCGCAAGTCATTGAACCAGAAGACATCCCTCAGTCAGACGCGGCCGTCGAGGATCAAGTCCGCGTCTCGCGCCGTCGCCCCGGCCACTGAGAGTCTTCAATTGCCAAGAGAGAACGAGCACTGACGCGTGACGTCACGCGTTTCGGCACCGGCTGCCGCCCGCGTGGCTGACGCGCGTCTTTTCCGAACCCCAGCCGTACACACGATGCGCATGCTTCTTCGTACGTTTGACTTCAAGGTTTGAACCCAGAGAAATTGTTTCTTTGTGTGCGCACGCAAACAGTCAGGCTGTGTAGTCATTAATACCATGGCTGCATCTCGAAGCTATGATCTTCGTCATGGTACACGCGACGAACCGGCGGCTGTTTATGCGCGAGGGTGGCCATAGAGTTTCTTACATGCTCGATCGCGAATACAAAAACCTGGAGCTTATGTGTAGTTGCGTACTCCGCGTCACCTTCTCCGCTTCCTACGTTTACATGCCTATACAACCATAGCCTAGACGCTACCCACGCTGTAAGCATGCATACACGCACGTACAGTGGTCCGCGAAGAACACGCGCCGCCACGACGAAGCACGTTCAATATTGAACCACGCACGATGTACGTCGAATATATTCTCGAACAAGTCATACACGTACAAAACCTCGACGTCTGCGTCCCCGTCTCCATCGTACAGGTAAAAGGCTTCGGATTCACTTACGCGTTCGACCGGAAATGTGCCCGCTCGTGCGCGAGGACAGCACCGTAAGATAGGGCAAGAAGAATAAAGAACAACGTGCATGGATCTGCGCTCTGCTTCTCCTTCCCGTGCATCGTCCACTTGCGGAGATGTAGACATCATAAAAGCACTAGCCGGCGGCCATTCACATCACACGAGTTTTAAACTCAGCCACCGCTGACCGGAAGCAGCAACACCTCCTGTTCATTGGAATGGAGCACAAAAGCAAATAAAATTGGCGAAGTTGGTCTGCGGTCGATTAGATGGATGAGACACAGAGATCCTCGTTCCGCAGCTTGTCAGCCGGATTGACCATCGATCGCGATGGCGGCTCGGCGTAACCGTCATGACCACATGGAGGTCGCATTTGCGAGCTCGGCGCCCAGCGCTCAGACCATCCTCGGCCTCGGGCCCAGAGACGGCGCCGGAAGGATACGTGGCCGTCGGGAGCCAAGCACGGAGTTGGAACTGGGGTCCGTACTTCGGTTCCGGTGCAGTTGGATTCAGCGGCAAGAGAGAGGCGGCCGCAGACAGAAGGAAAAACGTCACCGCATCGTCAATGTGGATGAGCAAGATGTGGGCGCAATCCACGTCGTGTGGATGCGCTAGAAGGACGTAGAGAGGCGCTTGTAAGCCGGTCAGGGAAAGGAACATGTCAAAAAAAGTGTATGCATCTGATGTCAGGGCGGCAAATAGTCCTGTCAGGTCTGAATTAGCAGGGGGGAGCGGTAGGATGTACAATGATGAGTTGCGGCTTGTTTGTCTAGGAAGCGGTTCGATTCAGCGATGCGAGGAGGGTGCAGATACGGTACGGTGCGACAAAGACGAGAGAAAAAAGAGAACAAAAGGTGGGTATGGGTGAAAATATCGGGTGAGGAGCGTAAGGTATGCGAGTGCGTGCGTGGCTGGTTGTATCGAGGACTACCGACGCGGGAGCTGGGTGTTGAGCGAGCAGAGTGCGAGACCCTGTGCGAGCTCCTGCTTCCACGCCATGCGCCGGAGCGCCTCGGGAAAGTCGACCCACTCGCGGGCGCGCTCCTTGGCTTCTGGCCAGTCGGCATCGAGCGAGAGCACTTCGAGCTCGAAGAAATGGTACGTCGTGGCTGGCGATTGGACCGTGGTCACGAATCGCGAGACGGTGCCGCGGACGCCGGCTATTTCGCTGTCATTTTTTCGGTTTTTGCGCGCAGGCAAAGGGCTAGGTCGGACCTTCTTCCCAGGCCTCTCGGAGGGCCGCCTGTGCGAGTTCGACGTCCTTGGGCTCCCAGCCGCCCTTGGGGACGACCCAGTTCTGCTGGCGCTTGCGCGAGGTGATGACGAGGACCTTGTTCGCGGCGCGCGCTACCGGTATGGCGCAGCAGACGACGCGCGGCGTGGTGCGCCCTTTGTTCGACATGGCGAAAGGCAGATATAATAATCTGAGCAGAGTGTGGCTCAGAGGCGCGGGTTCGAAGAGTTCATGGGCGCAGAAAGAGAAGCCGTTTGAGATGAAGTATTATTCACTGCACGCGACCGACTCGCGTGAGCCCAACAGCGGCCCCTGTCCGCCTTTGCAACGCGACACAACCAACCAGGACCAACCGAACGCGCACGTTTGTCCCATCCCATCAATCCGGGCGGTGCCTCGCAGGCGCCGCGGAAGTCCTTCTCATGCCCTCTTTTGCTACAAGCTTCTGGCAGCTGTGGCCCGTCTAGCCGCGCATGGACTACACGAGCTCAATAGGAAACGTCTTTACCCACTGCATGACGCAGCCCCTTCAATTACCGCCGCCGCCAGCAGCGAAGCGCCCAGCAGCCACGCGCTGTCTGCTGAAGTCGGCTTGGGCTGAGAGTCGGCTGAGAGCCCGGTACGCTCCAGGGATGCCTGAATGGGCGGCTGCCCCATTCGTATCAAGGACCAAGCGTCTCATGACAGGCAACCTACTGCAGCTGGTGCTTGCAGTACTGCATCTGTGCTTCGGAGCATCTAGATTTGGTAGATCCACGTCTATCGCGTACGGCGATGTGGACACTGGCTCGATGAAGCGCACAACAGTACTTGGTCTTGCTGCAACATTATAATTGCTACGGCGGAGGCGACGAGCCGCGACTCTCGGACCACAGTCTCTCATGTGGGTTGCTGTGTACCTGCGACGTTCCTTCCAGGAACTGGGTATGCGGTCGCCATTCAGCCCAGGAGGAGAACGGTAGCCTGCGCCGGTTCGCGTTACGTCACGCGTGAAGCTACGACTCGGGACCTGGGTACGGACTGGACTAACCAGTGTAGACATCGAACAGGCCTACCAGTACTCGCCGCATGGATGGAAGACCTTTGTATAAGCAAGTGTAGCGTTGTGGCTGTGTCTTGAGTCGCATGACGGATCGTTTCGATATAAATGGAGCTGGACTCACACCGTCAACGTGACGGTGACTATCCTTGGATCCACAGTTCTCAACGCAACAGGACTCCCCTTTGACGCTGACATATGATCCCTGTTACAATATACTTACACGGAGGTCCTTTGCTGCCTCAATGGCTAGCCTAGCGGACCCAGAGGACTCTACATGAGGAGCTCATTACGCTACAACTTGAACGATAGCTTTAACGCCGTCAGAACACAGTTCTTCATGACCTGATAGAAGCATGCGGCGCCGATGAATCGATATATGGAGGGTGAAGGGATGTGAAACGGCCGGCCTGGGTTTACCCGTTCCTTTCATGGCTCCACAAGACGTCTACGAGACTGAGCTCTTCCGTGCTTTCCCTGCTCGCGGGTATCCGATCTACAACCCGCAGAGGATCATGGACGAGACTGGCTCACTCGCTCCTCCGGTGAGCGTGGGCGACGTCGGCTATATATCGTCAGTCATCCAAGATACGCAACTGACGAGGCTAACGTGCTCCCGCTTTATAGACGTAGAAACGGCAACTTCATTCGCATGTTCAATGCTCACGAGGAGCCGGGAGAGAACGCCCAACCTGGCTTGCACGATCTGCCAGAACACTTCGAGGTGTTCCCGCGTAGACCCGTTGGCCACATCCAAAACCACTGGCCTATCTTCCATTCCGCCTCTGTTTCTGTCGTAGGGGCTGACATCGGAGTTTCTGGGTACGCATCCAATATCTATCTCAACGAGATGACCGGCCAATTGCTTGACAGAGGTCAGCTTCAGTTGAGCGGCGATGCAGGAGTCTCCTTCGAGTCCAGCAGCGACCGTGGAGCAATCCTAGTGACTCCCGACCCTATCATCTGCTATGACACAGAGGCCATCGATTTCTACAAGAAGTACGCGCGAAAGCATCTCGAACACTGGCACGCATTCGCGACGGATAGGCTGGGACTGGAGATCTCGCTGGAGGACATAGTCTTTGTCACCGGTGTCGACCGCACAACGTCGTGGGGGACGCTTGTCTGGTCCGGTTCCAGTCTGCAGGTTGGCTTCAATCTGCAGGTTCAATACGCATCCGTCGGTCCAAAGCTCGCCACCCATATCAAGTGGAGCCGCACTCAGGGCGCCTTTTTCAACTACGGCCCTCCTCGCAGAGCCGCTGACAATGACGCGCATACCTCACTCGTTCACAATGACGCCTCTGATCAGCGGCCCATCAACGACAATGCCGATCAGTCTATCTTCATTCGTTACGTGCGCGCTGCCACTAGAGGCAAGTTCTTTCGTGGTATCAAGATGGTCGCCGGTGCGAAGCCGAAGGACCTCAAGAGACATGACGACGACGCCGACTTTCCGAGTGGATCTATCGACGTTGAGGATGAGGATGATATAATGATTGAAAGCATCCCGGAGCGCACACCGGTTAGTCTTTCGTGTGCTTACTATTTAAGGTTGCACGGCTGAACATACCCCCAGTTTCAGGACTCACTGGAACCCGTCTTCGATCGTTTACTAGAATCAGTGCGTGCTCTCAACGCTATAGGACGCGGGGCAGGGTTGCCTACATCACTGAGACGTCAATGCAGAATCCTCACCTGAGATTCGCCATAGCTCACCACGAGGACCTTACTCTCCTCGACGAGCCACGTAGACATAGCGAATCCGACATATATCGTATCGACGTTGTCGATGGCGTAGGTACGCGCACATACATTCCTGCGTTAGTACAAGAATTTTGCTCAAGTATTCACCTTTGTCGTGTTGCGTGTTGCGCAAACTTATAGGGATGATGTTACGTTCTCGCTCCCAAAAGGAAGACCTAGAAGAGCCTTTCATGGATGAGCACGGTGCACTGGAGCAACTCCTCAGGGACTTACACCATACTCCTCGTGCGTCTTCATCGTTTCGTCGCGATTATAGATGCCGTGGCTCAGATCATGCCAGTTCATACTTCAAGCACACCCTCTCATTCGATCTCTGGATCCACACTTCATAGCGCAGGGTCGAGCACGGACACACTCTATGAGCCGATAATGGAAAACCTCTATCCGCATCGATCTGCCACGGCCGCGAGCTCATCTCTCGTTGCCGCTCAGATGCAGTCGGCTGCTCCGACCCGGGCCCGGAGGATCACCATCATGGATGCTACAGCTACATTGCGCTCTGCAATGGCCACAATGAATGCGCTAAGGCCCAGGATCACGGTACTGGGCTCACAAGTCTACCGTCTTCGACGTGCGTACCCTTCCTTGAGTACATGGCCAGGCCGCGTTTTAACTTACTTGTGACGAAGTTCATAGCTGCTTGTTCTATATGCCGACTACCGATGCGAAGTCATTCTATATTTCTATCCAGGTTGATAATGGTTCCAGATGGGCATCCAAAAGGTACAGTGCGCGCTCCAGGGATGGCACTAGAGCACTTGTAATGAACGACACCTTGTTGGCGTGAGTCGCCAATGTCTGCCTCGTTTCTCCACTCGACTGATAGACATGTGCAGTCCTGTCACACAGTACTCTTCTGTTGTGATTAGCTTGATGCTGCACAAGAGGGTTTTCCGGGATCAATGTCTATTCGAACTCGTCGATCAAACCTCGGGTGCACTGCATGTGTCGTCCGGTACAGTGGATCTTATGTAGTCAAGGAGCACTTGAAACTCACTGGTATCTTCAGCTCCGCGTACCATTAGACTTGCACCAACGGCGCAAATCGAGGGAGGTCAAGCTCCAATACCGCAGTGTTACTTGTGGTTATCTGTTGAGGTGGCGACTGATCTTGGTTCATTGGCTATAAGGAAGACAGGTCGCCAAGAGCTTTCCCCTACCGCAAATCCTTCATCTAGACATCCAGGCCTTGAGCAGACAAGGCTTTTGTATTGACGTGTTGCTCGACTACTTTGTCCCCATTGATGTACTTCAAGTTGTACTATTAGATAATGGCTCGAAGACCTCCAACCATGAACTTAGGCTTGTTCACGTTGGCAATGGATGGCACCATGAGATCGATGCGACAAAGAAGTCATTACTATTCTTTCCAAACGACCTTGTCCACCCAACGCTCCCTCTTCATCGACTCAACCTCCAAGTCTTGCTTCTCCAAGCTTTCGTCGAACTCTACGTCCCGATTTACGACGAGACACGGGAGGGTGCAAGGTTCGCCCTTTGGCTGCCCATGTTCAGCTCGCGCCCATAGACTTGAGCTGAACAACTTCAGGCAGATAGGCGGCGCTGATGGGTATCCGGCTGAAAGCCGAAGCACCTCGATATTGGGTAGAAAGGGCTTCCCGTCATATTCCGTGCCGCAAACCTCCCACATCGTGTCCTTGTCAAATCCATGCAAGTGCAGGACACGTAGCTCTGGCATCTCGAGAAGCACTACTCTCTTGCCCTCCCTGTGCCTCTTTGTGGGGTCTGTGTGCACAACGGATAGGGCACGTGCGCCACGAAGCGCGCTGAGGTCGAGACCGTCGTCTCCGAGATACAAGGTGTAATATAACACCTCAAAGACATCGACACCGCGTCGTGTCTTCTCAGGGTCGAAGTACACCCTGCGAAAGCCAAGATCGGGATGCTCGACGAAGAGGTCGCCTTTGCCGGTGGAATTCTCGGGAGCTAGAGCGCGGACGGATATGTAGGGCGATTCGCCGGGCAGTATGTTGAAAATGAAACCGTATGATCCGCTTCGTCCGGTGACCTCGTCGCTGAAAATGCGCAGGGCGTGGTATATCGCCTTGTCGGACCGGCCGTCATGAACGCTATGATCCTCGAGGGCATGTAATGCGACGTCGCAAGTAGAAGGGTACGCAAAGCAGTCTCGAATGATGTCGAGCAAGCTGGATGAACACCCACCCACGTCTAGGCGACAAAGTGCAGGAAACCGTACAGGTTCTGGCCAGGGCTGGAAGTCGAGCGCGAAACAATGTACGAGCTTGAGCTCCTGGAGAGTCCCGCAACAGCCACGAAGAGTACTGAGGAACCTTGGCATCTCGAGTGCATAACGACCGGACTCTGAGTCTTCGAATGTGATGGAAAGATGCCGCAAGGAGCGGGCGATGAATGCGATAAAGAGGTTCTTCGATGTGACAGAGAGCAACGACGGTGTCACGGTGTAAGGGATATCATCCAACCTATGCACGGCGCCGAGTACAGAGAGGTTTACGGTCTCCAATGTATTCAATGCTTCCAAAGGATGTCCATCCTTGTCTCGCGTACTGATAACCGAGACATAATCGCGAAGATCATCACGGCTGGGCTTCAAGAAGGTGCCGTGAATTACGCGAATGACAGGAGCTTCCGGCATGCGGTTTATATCGAAGGCTCCATGAAGATTGGTATCTTGGACAGTGATCGTGACGGGGCATGAGCGTGCGCGAAGAACCATGTCGGTTGCAGCCAAAGGGAGTGTCCCGACGTTGTTCGCCCAGACGCGCTTCATCGACAGCAAGATCGCCCGCCACGACTTGCAGACGTGCGAGATCCGTATGAAACCAAGAGAGTCCTCAATACTCTCGAGCTTGCGACGCTCGTCCAACGAAAGCGAGCCATGAAGCTCGTCGTCCGAATCCGACAAATCGTCATAGTCCAATGGTGTGCGTAGGGGCTTGTGTAGTTTGCGACGGCGCATGGAGCTGAAGGGAGGGTCGATCACGGCCGACCAGGAGAAAACCTCTTCTTGGATCTCGAGGGGTAAGCGCGAGAAGGGAGTGCATTCGTAGGTGTTCGTCCTGGGTATCTTTAGCAAAGGTGGTGGCCTGTATATGCTCCGAGCTACGCACCGCAAGCTATGCGTGCAACCAGTGTGCCTATCAGGTTCGGCCATCGTCCTCTGGAGCCAATACCAACGTCAGTCCAGGCAAACTTTATCCGAGCAAAGAGATGTACTCAAGAGGTAGGTGGAGAAGATGAATGTTAAATCCAAGAAGGCGCGAGCGGAGGTGAACCAGTTATATACCCAGGCGCACGTGTCTACAAAACCACATAGTAGATGCCATCAGTGTGGTGGTTGAAGGCCGCTGGAGGCGATATTCACGCAACTTATCAAGTATGCACTTAGTCACCAGGCAGATAATTGCCGTATTCTCTTTGATACTGCAAAGTAGCGATTGCACCAACCGATGCCATAGCTCCCCGTACTCGACATAAGTCTACGCCGACGCCGCTCCGCTCAGATACGTGCTAGCATGGAGTTTACGCGCATGTATACGTTGATCGGATGTTTCGAGTGAGAACATGAGAACCTGTAGGGCGGTCATATTGTGCTTTGTAGGCTCGAGGCTCATTCACGGCTTTCCGATACCTATACTCATCCTCGAACTTTTGCTCGTCCAAGCTCTGGTTGAATTTTTTGATGACATGAGGATGGGAGAACCTTTTCCTCGCGATGACAAAAGTGGGGTGATTCGACAGGGAATGGACGTCTACGGGGCCAATTTATGTCAATGTTGACAGCAATAGGCAGCACTTGGGCAGCACGAATATTCAAGTCAAGGCGCGCTTGCTGGTCGAGCGCCGAGCTGCGCCGAGTCCGGCCCGGCCGGCGGCCGAGGTTGCAAACGTTTCCAACAGTTTCTAACCGGCCACCATCATCGCAGGCCCTCAGTTATTCATCGTGTCAGTCTATCACTCTCCTTGGTAACAGATGGGTTGGTAGATGCGTTCGTGATGTGTTGCCTATGCATATAATCAACGTCTTTGCGCAAGTTCTCCGATGGGAAGGCTGCTTCTGCACTTTTGGTCGGGGCGTGGGTTAGCCGTAGGAAGGGCGGGATGTACGGCTCCAACGTATATATGAATGGCGTGAAGAGGAAAGATAAAGTACGTCGATTGGAAGCACTCGTATCAACAAACAGAAATCATGATTCTAACAACTCCACCTGTTAGATTAAGTTCGTACGCGCATTGCTACCCATCGCGTACTCCTGTTAGGATATCCCATCTGCCATACCCTGCAATCAATCAGACAGCCTTTCGATACGTCTCCGGCAAACATGCAAGTCTACTCAATTGGACCGCAATGTCAACGTTTCGTAGGCACGAATAGACACTCCGAGTCGGCTGTTTCATTTATAGGAGCACCCGGCCTGACCTTCCGCTCTCTTCGACTTCCTCCACCCATTCTTCACCGTCGTGGCGACAGTATCTTGTGAATGCGCCTGTAGGGATCTCCATGATGTCCAATTGCCTTACGAAGTGCTGCGTGCTTGTCGTGTATCTTTGTTCCTTTGCGAGTACGATAGGTGCACAAACCTTGACGATTCCTGTGTCGTGGAGGGTGCGTTCGCAACAATGGCATAAGACTTATCGCTGACCATGCCACTATAGGCACCAACGTCCAATCTCAGTCTTCACTCGCGCGAAAGCCTTGCGTATGAAGCGGCTCTACCCCTTACTCAGATGGATCTGTCAGTGGGACACTCCAGTCCGTGTATCTATAACGGCAATATCTCGTCTCACTGAGCGTTCTTTAGGTCTACCATACGTCCAGGATGTCATCAGTGTCTATGCGGTTCTTGCCTTGCAGGACTATCACAGCGGGAACTCAACTTGGCGCAACATGGGAACCGATAACCTACAAGCCCTCATCCAGAAGTTTGGTTTCTGGTTCGGTGGCCCAGATCCCAAAGGCGGTGGCGAGGGAATAAACAGCGACGCAACTTACATGGGACTAACCTTGTTCTACTCGTATCGAACTTACAAGGAGCAGATTCTTCTGGACACTGCCGTGGACGTGTGGAATCTAATATATTACGGTGCCTTCATCACGCTCAGCAACGCAGCTAGTGGCAATGGAGCAGGGCGTAATGTATCGTTTTCACCCCCTGCCAATTGCACGGGCGGTGAGTCACCGCTTCCATTCTGCCAACCGGGAACTCAAAAGTCATAAAGGAACCTTTGCTGGCGGTGTATTCCGTGTGAGATTTCCGTCTCTTCTGAGAACTCGTTGCATGACGGCCGCTCATTGCCTTACTAGTTCTACAATGTACTCAACGATACCTTTGTGGACATGGTCTCGACCGGGCCGTTCATGACGTATGTCAATGAACGCTTTCTGGTACTGACTACTGACAAGAGTGCCAGGTTGTCAGCGTATCTCTTTGAGGAAACCAAGAATGTGACATATCAGCAGACGGCGCAACTATCTCTTGATTTTGTGTTAAACCATCTATGGAATGGGAGCATTGTCTACACAAGTCTCAATCTGAGCTCCTGCCAGATCATAGACGAGCATTCTCTGAACAATCAGGCCTGGTTCGTAGAGGGTGAGACCCTCGTCTTTCATGTTATCTTTGTCCTTGGAATGATGCGGATATCATAGGTGCATCAGTGTTGGCGAATATAACTCGAAACAACACTCTGTCAACTCTGTGCGTGTAGTTCAAGTGAACTGTTCGTATCCATCACTTATATTCGCATAGACTTGAGAGCGTTGTACCCAGTGTTACCACGTTCTGGTCTTGGACATCGCCGAACGGTATTGTCAACGGTGCGCCTTTACACGCGTTGAAGGATTCTAACACTTCTCAACCGATATTGTCAGACACCACCCTGATGCCTGTCAATCCGGGCATCTTTATACGTGGACTCGCGGAGGTTCGCAGACGCAACCCTGGCACAGATCTTGCTCGTTACATCGGGGCGTACATCACCGTACAGGTAAGCGTCTACCTATCACTGTTGAAACGGCTATAGTGTCCCTAACTACTGGACACAGTTCAATGCCGTTTTAGACAACGCTCGAGCTCCAGCACCGAATGACAGCTATTATTCCAGGCCATGGAGTGGTCCTTCTGTGACGTACATCTGTGTTTATGCCATGAAATAGTCCGGACCTAACACGATCTCATGTTAGGCCCTTCGATATCAATGGAAACATAGCCGCATTGGATGTTCTAAACGCCGCACTCGATCTTGCTACTCCTTCAAGGTCCGTGATTTGGACCTCCTTCCCGCCGTTCAGACTCATAGCCGTGGGCGTTCTAGCGACCCCCCTTCAGGTGGTTCAACTCCTACATCTACCTCTGCGAAGTCTCCAAAGATCGGGGCTATTGCTGGTGGCGTCGTCGGAGGTGTAGTCGTCGTTGGCGCTCTTGTCGCAGCTGCACAGCGATGTCGTCGAAGGCATGAGGTGGCGAACAAAGTCAACGATCCCGTCGCGATCCGCTCTGTCAAACCATTCACTTCGCGCACGGCTCGTAATCCACCCGCTTCGGGCAAGTTACTGTCTAGGCGCGTTAACGAGGCGGATCAAGATGGTGTCCCTTCGCTTCAAGCTTCACATTCAGCTATATCGACCTCAGATCCAATTGGAGCGACCTCGAATACGATCAACGGTCAGGGATCAGTGGAGTTGCCGCCAATCGAAGTTGCCGAGATCCCAAGCTTGATCCAGCGCTTGAACGACTTCTTGCAAGGACGCCAGAATGAACCTCCGCCGCGGTATAACGAGCAAGATTAGTACTTCTCTTATGTATGGCTACTGTGACCACCCCCGGGAGTGCCGCCTATCTCATACATTTCGCAATTTGATCATGGTTCATTCTCTAGGGCGCTCAAATGATAAGTACTGACTCAGCTCTTGTGAACAAGTCCTCGTAAGGCCGATATCGTGGAGTTTGTTCAATCACACACGCGACTGAATCGTTACAGTTCTCTCATCTTCACTATGTTACAACTGTCTGCCCCTGAGCACTGGGATACAGGAACTTGCTTATCAGCTGCGGCCACATACACGTCTCAGCTTGATTACAGTCCGGTACGTATCAACCACTCATTCGCGCTGTTCTGTGATTCTTCCCACTGCCTCACTGCTTCTTTGCCTTCAACACCCTTTCCAAGTCCCACGCCCGACCTAGCTTTTGTGCCTTGCCTATACCCCACCACTTCCTCTGCGTACAGACCTCGAGCTCCGTAACACTCATGCCTGGGCCCCAGGGTGGCTGTATGCACGCCCAAGCCTCGGGGGTCAGCCGGGCATGCTCGGTCTTGGTCTTGTAGTCTTTGGTGTCGATACTGACACGCGTTTCGAAGTAGACCTTTGCATCGCCCGAAGGTAGCGCAGGGAATGCGTTACGCGCGGATTCGAGCATTTCCTGGAATGAAGGAGCTATGTCAGCTCAAGTGTAGATGTGCATGAACAAGATGATAGACCTCGTAGGTCTGCGGCCACTTGATAAGCACACGAGTATCCTTGTGCTTCAGTGCCAGCAGAGTCGGGGGTGGTGGCGCCGGTGAAGGGAGGTACGGCGACGGTGGGTACGGATACAACGGCAGACTTGGTGGAGGCATTGAGAATGGCATCGGGGGTGGGACGAATTGATCCTCGTCCAAGACCAGCCCGACCGGGGTATGCTCGAGGTCTTGAACGGACATTGGCGGTCGGATCGAAGCAAGATCGCCTGAGGTAAATTGAGAACAACTTGGATTACTTATAACGGACGACTGCGCGCGGCTGAAGGACGAGACGCCCGAGGCGATGATCTGCACTGGCTTGAGCGCTAACTGACGATCTAGTGGATATTCTTTGCAGAACTGATTCCTACAGTCGCATAGTCTGATCTGTTCTTCGACCTACAGGCGGCGTACGCTTCGATGCTTAGCAGGCTACGTATTGCGATAGATTAGATGCATCGGGCTACACGGGCGAGTCCATCTAGATCTCAGAACCTATAGTGTCCGCGTACTACCTGTGGCGAAGCCTTCTCGATGTAAAAATCCTCGTGTATGCGCCCATTTTAGTCCCCAAAATATTCACAAGCTATAAGTCGACCATGCGGAAGTGTACCGTCATATGCTCAGTGCTTGTCCCAGATAAGAAAAAAAGTACGAGGAAGGTTGGACAGACGTCAATGAGCGGAGTCACACCGTCATAGCCTTGAAGCATAGCCTTTCTCCGACTCGGTAGCGTGCTGCGCTTCTGGCCCGCAGCCTACCTTACATATATGGCCAAGTCGACGCCCATATGGCGGATTACAGTTGTATAGGAAGGAGCTGATTCATTGATACCAGAGATGAAGCGTCTCGTACGCCGGAGTGTCGGCCCATCTGCCGTTGTGTAGATCACGCTTGTCCTCGTCAACACCATTTTAGAAAGAGCGTCTTCAGTGGTCGGCTTTTTGTCGTTACCCGAACCTCCAATAGTCCAACGAGTGCTGACCCAGCTATCGTCCCAGACGAGCCAGCGGACCGTCCGGATGCGGGTCATTCTTGGTAAGTTATCCACTAGAACCACTGGATCCATGAGCAGTGAGCGGGTGTATAGCGCTAACCGATACCGTACCTTCATACTGAGGAAGACCTTGTCAGCATATCCGGGGTACTGCTCGAAGAAGCGTGCCAGGATTTCAATTTCGCGGTTCCAAGATCAAGGGCGTGGAATCGGGCTGAATGAGGTCGTCAGTTTGCGTGGAGTTGCTACCTGAACGAGCGACTGGGCGGATAGCTATTCAGAATCATCTTGCGCCCGGCGGGAACAGCGTCAATAGACGTTTCAATGATCTTGAATGCTTGCTCATCGGGCACAGGGCTACTTAGGCCGGCTTCGGAGACTAGGGCACAGGGGTATGTGCGAACCTACACAGAATACCGTGAGCTTATGCAGTGATTGACAGAGGCCGTGCGCACGCCGGTAGCCCCATGAGACCGGTCTACAATGAGTCAATCAGCATTGCATTCAACAAATAAAGAAAGCGAGCAACTTACTCCACCTTTGGCTGCGACGACGCCCTTTGCGAAACCACTAAAAGTAGTAGTTTGAACTATGGCGAGAGGCAGTAGTAGATGAACAGAGACGCGAAAGCCTTCTGGGATGAAAACCATATCGCACGCGGCTTACCATACGACTGTCAATACTGCTCAACAGCAGCTCCATATGTCCACTATGCCCGACAGCGGTGGCCCAGGGCCTATCCCCTATGTCCGACGGCTGCGGCGGTGCCCATATCCCGTTGATTGCGAGTTGAAGTACGTCCCTATACCATTGTTCTCTGCACACGCATAGAGCCTTCAACTGACAACCAGGTACTATCGCACACTGTACACCGCTCAAAAATCTTCGCAGGGCGAGGTACACCACTTTGAGACGACTCATGTCGACCATACTTCGACACACAGCGGGAACGCGAGGATTGACCAAATCCAATACGGTATTCGTCGAATAGAGTGCCATATATGTAGAGAGGCCACCTTGGCTCACGACTAGTATGATGCTGAGGTACTGTGAGGCTTGAGGTCAAGGGGTCGGTTTTCGGGAGGTTGAGTAGGACGGAAGAAGACGTAGCAAGTGGAGGATTTGTCGGCGACGAAGATGCCAACATTGAGTGACTAGAGAGCTGGGAGTACAATATGGATCCTGTATGAGATGTCAGTGGGCTCTTTGGAGGATTTGCGCAATGGTAGGATCGCGCACTTATGTATTCTCAATCCACCGCCCCGTCCTCCCTTCCACCCACATCGACCCACAACGCGCTTACTACACGACCCCGAAGCAAAGTATACACTCTGCGTGGAATCCATCGTTGACAGGCACGCGTCATATACGCATTCTGGCCCTTTCAACTCTGCCAGCGTCCTGATCACGACATGACGGTCCTCCGCAACCTCACACACCCAAAGACGCGGCCAGCGTCCGCATGAGCCGCGTCAAAGCGCGCGTACGCAGCGAACGCGCTGGTATCGTTCTACCAGGATTCCCCGTCACTACGAGCATATTGAGTATACAGCCGCGCATCGAGATGCAAACTGGCGTGCTTAAAGGCGCTAGCACGATCACCAATCTTGAGGTAAATTGCCACAGAGACGATTGTAACGACGTCGCTGAGGTTGCGCGCCCTGTGCGCAAGAGCAGGCAGGACGACATGGACAGTGTCGCCGCATCTCCAGTGGGCGTCGAGCTCGTTCAGAGGGGACGCTTGCCCGCGGACGGGCGTTCGGGTTTCTCAAGTGCTGGTGGGAGGTTCTGTCGTAGGCATACGTCTCGACACCCGTGCTGATGGTAGAAGCTGCCGAAGTCTTTTCTGGTGAAGATGTGATTCTTCGACATCTTACAACACTTCGTAGTAACAGGAAATGGAAGATGGACAACTATTATCCCCGTCCCACACAGCCTCCTCAACATCTGAGTTTTCAACTTCCCGACTTTCAATATCTACTGCCCATCCTCATCCCGTCCAGCAGTTCCCATCCATACACGGTGGTGCGGGCTTTGCGTATAGCGGTGTTTACGCTAGCATTGTTCTTGGAAATCCGAATAGTCGCGCCAGAGTACGTGGAGTTTAAATGAAGCGTGTACGGTCGGCGCGGGGACATATGAAGTGGAATTCATGTAGGCAGTGCCCAAAGGGGAGTACGGCTACGGGAGAGTGCATGCGGCCGCGATATGGCGCAGGGTCAGGGCAAAGTAGTGAGAGCCTGGTCATGGTTGTTGCCCAACTCGCGCCGGCCGTCGCAACGTCCCCGCGGGTAGTCACCTCTTGCCTCCCACCACCATCCGCGAAGTCTAGTTTCTCCCTTATGGGTCACTTCATATGCTGAGCTCTTTACTTGACAAGAAGCTGCCCATACGTTCGAAGACGCACTGCGTGCCGCGCCTTCACCTGTGACCTCTATGGAAATTCGCCGCCCTTCGCCCCTGGCATATGCGGCCAGGTAGCTGCTGGCTGATAGCAGCGCTGTATCCTCCATCTATCATTCTTACAATCGGACTCGGGTGGCCGATTGAAGCCTCGAGGGTAGAGGAATCATGTGCTATGGCTCGACAAGTACCTATCCCTGATATGAACCTCATCATGCCCACGCCTCCTTCTCTTTGTGACATCCCCCATCCAGTACTCAAATATGGATCCTATCTTTAATCATCACTTGACGCGCGTGTTGACTTCTGACAATATCGACATTCTCTGAAACTCTAAACAACTTGACCAGCACCCTCTCAAACGTCCGCGCGATTCGTCGCTTTACAAGATGCGGCGGCGTGCTCTGAGAGTACTCGAGGTGGCGCCTCGAGAAGCATGTATTACTTGGCGCGTCGCCTTCGGTGGGAAGTGATCGAGCTTTCTTGCGGTTTTGGCGCTCTCCTCTACGCATACTGTACACTTCGACTCAGCCACTCGGCAATACGGCGTCTGCACATAAACATGCAGCAGAGATGCTAGATCTTGCAACGTTTGAGTTCCGAGTGTAGGCTTCTTTCCCTACAGTCGTTCATCTATTGAATACGCGGCCCTTTGCCCTGTGTGTACCTCGCGGTAAAGTTCTTTTGCCGGGGATGCACAGCCGAGTCTTCAGCGCTCGTTGGAATACATACATATACCTGCTCTTCTCCTTCTGCATTCTTGATCCCGCCCACTTGACTGATCTTACACCCAACTGCTGCACCGGCTCTTCATCATGGTGAGTGTAAAGTCTGAAAACATGGGCGAGGGACTGATACAAAGCGCTCATAGAATGCCAACGACGCCTCATCGACGCCCGTCAACACCGGAAACGACCGCGCTTCCCTTCCCCGTGAAGCTCAGCCCTCCAATGCCACCCCGCCCGATGGTCCCCGCGAGCTCGGGATGTTCATGTTGAATCGTTATGTGGCCGGCGATGGGGTCGACGCATCTCGTCTCGACAAAGCGATCGAAGCCACGCAGCTCGCAGTAGGCAGCGACCCAAAGTCAAGCGGTGACTCTGAACTTCTCGTCGACTTTGGCTTTCTACTTGGCTTTCGCTTCCGGTTGACCAACAAAGTTGATGATCTTCACCGTGCCATCCCGGCGTTGCAAAGCGCGATCGATCTATCACCTGAAAAGGACTTAAAGAGGGCGAAACGACTTGATCATTTAGCCAAACTGCTTCGACACTCATTCTTCAAACGCGAGGGAGTACTCCGGACTGCCCTCGATTGCGCTGTGTTAGCTGCTCGATGTGCGGTCGAGCTGACGCCGGACGGTCACGCAGACAAGCCAGCATATTACAATAACCTCGGCAGCTCGTTCCGAGTGCGCTTCGAGCGCAACGGTGACATGGACGACATCGAGCATTCCATTGCAGCACACCTCCGTGCGGTCGAGCTCACACCGGAAGGTCATGCCGATAAGCCAGGGCATTACAACAACCTCGGCAGCTCGTTCCGAGTGCGCTTCGAGCGCAACGGCGACATGGACGACATCGAGCAGTCCATTGCAGCACTCAGTCGTGCGGTCGAGGTGACACCGGACGGTCATGCGAACATGCCATTGCTTTACACCAACCTCGGCAGCTCGTTCCGAGTGCGCTTCGAGCGCAACGGCGACATGGACGACATCGAGCAGTCCATTGCAGCACTCAGTCGTGCGGTCGAGGTGACACCGGACGGTCATGCGAACATGCCATTGCTTTACACCAACCTCGGCAGCTCGTTCCGAGTGCGCTTCGAGCGCAACGGCGACGTGGACGACATCAAGCAGTCCATCGCAGCACACCTCCGTGCGCTCGAGCTGACACCGGACGGTCATGCCGACAAGCCAGGACGTTACAACAACCTTGCTGTCTCCTTGGATGCTAGGTGCAGAAGCGCGCCTACACAGTCGAATTTTGATGGCGCTGTTCAAGCGTACATGGATGCGACTGCGCGGACCCTTGGAATCCCTTCCGTTCGTTTGCGTTCGGCTCGTCGATGTGTGAACCTTCACTTCACACACCCTTCGTTTGCTACCTGGAAATCACTGCTGTTGGCTTATTCGTACGTCATTGCCGTCCTGCCCGAGATCGTCTGGCTCGGGCACGATATACATCGACGCTTCGATGAATCTGCGAAGCTCGGAGAGCTTGTCAATGCCGCTGTGGCTGCCGCTATCGCGGCCGGGTCTTTCGAGCAGGCAGTGGAATGGTTAGAAGCGGGAAGAGCATTGATCTGGTCGCAAGTGCTTTCGCTACGCACGCCTCTTGACGAACTGCAAGAGAGACAACCTACACTCGCGAAGTCACTTCGGGATGTACAAGTCCAACTCCAGCACACCGCGCCTAGCTCTTTCGCGCTTACACACGATACATTTGATGCTGTCGTCAGTCTCACAACCAATCCTCAGGCGGATCGTCACCGCGGGCTTGCTATCGAATACGACGCTCTTTTGAAGAAGATACGCGCGTGCGATGGTTTTGAGGACTTCCTCCGCCCAGAGAGATATTCTTCCCTTCTTCGTTCTTCCGGCGAGTCTGCCAATGGTCCAATCGTGTTCTTGAACGTAGACGAGGCACGATGCGACGCTTTGGCCGTCTTTCCCGCAGGTGTCATCACATTGATACCTCTTCCCGATCTCTCCTTGGAAAAAGCGCGCCGACTACGGTCACTCTGGGCACGGCAACTGAAGGAGCATGGGGTCCGCAAGCGTGAACCTGGTACGCAAGAAGCGCCCAACGTGCACCCTAATGCACGGCTCAAGCTCAAGCTTGCCGCCAACCATGATTCCCATCCTTTCCGTCATTCATCTTTCATCCAGGAGGACGATCCACTGGACTATCTGCCTGCTCATATGTGGGAGTGGATCGTGGGTCCCGTCCTAAAGGCGTTAAACATACCGAATCCAGTTGAGTCGTTTTACCATCATCCTTATTCTCGGGCAATGTATTGACTTAATTACTTTAGACGTCTTGTGGCCCTTTACCGCACGTTACCTGGTGCCCCACAGGCCCGCTTACACAACTGCCTCTGCACGCTGCGGGCCTCTATAGCACTTCCGATGGTCCGCGAGCCTTTGACCTCGTCGTCTCCTCGTACACGCCATCCCTCTCCGCGTTTCAGCGCAGCCACGAAGCCGCTCTGAAGCCGAAACCAGTGCCGAATGTGCTTATCGTGACGCAGCCAGCATCTCTGGGCCACAATCCTATTCCCCAGACTAAAGCCGAGGGCAACTGCGTTGCGAGCATTCTGCGCAATTCAGAGATCGCGAGCACGCTCTTGAACCACGAACAGGCTACCGTTTCCTCTATTGAGGGGATCATCGGTCAATTCTCGTGGGTGCACCTTGCGTGCCATGGCTCGCAGCAGTCCGGCAACGCAACGCAGAGCGCCTTCGCGCTGTACGACGGCCCACTGTCGCTTGCGGACCTCATGCGAACAGCCTCAAACGGCGCGGAGCTCGCTTTCCTCTCCGCGTGCCAGACCGCCACGGGCGATGCAAAGAACCCCGAAGAGTCCGCGCATCTCGCGGCAGGCATGCTCGCAGTGGGGTTCCAGGGTGTCGTCGCTACGATGTGGTCGATCATGGATGAGGACGCGCCCATAGTCGTCAAAGCATACTACAAGAAGCTACTTCAGTTGCGGAAGTCGGGTGAGGTGGGGAATGGGCAGACGGGCGCGGCTTATGCGTTGCATGAGGCGGTGGCGCAGTTGAGAGCGAAGGTCGGCGAGAAGAGCTTTGGGAGATGGGCTCCGTTTGTGCATTTCGGTGTTTGATCTTGACTCTGGCTGCGCATGTACCGGTAGGGAGGATCGTGCTTGGAGTCCAGTAGTTAATGCTCGGGAGGTTGAGTAGGATAGACGAAGAAATGGGCGGAAGATCGACAGAGACGCTGGCGTTGAATGACTGGAGGACTGCGTGTACAGTTGCGTGAGGTGTATCCTGCCAGTGCGTAACGTCAGTGTCTTCCTTGAAGGATTCTGGGCAATGGCAGGATCGCGCACCTATCGATCCACCGCCCCATCTCCTCCTTCCACCCGCGTCAGCCAACCAACGCGTTCGCCAAACGCCCCGAAGCAGAGTATACACTCAGCAGAGAATCCATCAAGAATAAACATGCATCTTGCCCCTTCCATCTATCTCATGTCCTGATCTTCGAGCATGACGGTCCTCCGCAACCTGCGCCACACCCGACAACACCCTCTGCGTCGTCCGCATGTGATTCTGCAACAACTTCACCGACAGCTTCCATTCCATACAACGCCCTTCCCGCATGTTGGTCCACGTCAGCTCGGTGCCAGATTTGTACAGATATAGAATAGAGGTTGACGTAGATCTGTGGCTTGGTATTGATGTTGGTCCGCTGGAGAAACACATGCTAGAGTCACTGAGTACCTAGTACCTACTGTGGTCAAGGCAGCAACGCTTATGGGTAGTGCTCGCGTTGTTCTTGCACAGAGGCTCGAGCGAGGACGCGTGAGGGTTGTCAATGGGAATGCATCCAGGGATAATACAATGTACATCATGATATTCATACTTGAGAAAATGTGCGAGGGTGTCAAGAAGAGGGTAAGAGGCTGAGCGTCAGACGAGGTATCGAACGGAGTGGGTGGTTGAATGGGATATACAGCGAACAAAACGCGTAGCGTGCCAATCAAGGACGAAGAAGAGAGGTAAGCGGCCTGGAATACGACGACTACTCGTCATCCCCACCGTCGTCATCGTCGTCCAAACCTTGTCCACCCGTCCACTGGCGCTCCCAAAGCGGTTGCTCAGGCGCGCATGCTGGCATATGTGCAGGATGACCGGGCGGGAACATGGCACGCGCATGGTACAGTCTATCGATCAACACAGCGCGCCGTGCCAATAAGTTCTCAATATACTCGACAGCTAAAGAAAAAAAAGTGCGCCAGTCAATCCTCAAGGTCCAACACCAAGAACACGAGCAGTAAGATACGCACTCTTCCCCAGGACGACATTTTCGCTCCGTGGTCCAGCCCTCCCATCAGCCTTATCCTCCTCTTCCCTATCCTTCCCCTTCCTCCGCCGACTCTTCTTCCCAGTCTGTACAGTCCCAGCCTCCTTCGCCGCCGCCGTCGCAGCATCTTCCACCGCAATAGCCTCGACCAACGCGGGTATAGTACCGCACAAAGCCTCGTACCCCCTTCGGATGTTCGCCCGGCGCTTCTGCTCGCTTTGGATATGATTCGCCTTTTTCTGGCTGGGCGTGAGCAACGCTGGCTTTGGTCCTCCTCCACTGCCACCACTTCCCGCTCCATCGTTCCTACTGCTCCCTGCGCCATTGTTATTGCTCGAACGCGTGCTGGACGTGCGTGGCCGTTTGGCTGTAGCAGGGGAGTTCGGCGCTGCACTTTCCGCCGCGCGTTTCAACGTCGACGTTGAAGAAGACGCCGCGGGCATAGTCAAAGGCGAAGCTGACGACGTAGGCGATACATCTCCCAATAAACTCTGCGACGACGTGCTCTGTGCGCGGGGATACGATCCTCTAAGCGCCTGTTCCCAAGTATGAAAGCTGCTGACGAGGGCATGCTGCGGTGCAGACTGAGGTGGCGGTTGGAACAGGTGTTGAGGTGGACGCGGATGATCCAGATCCAATTCGGGACTGATATTATGTTGTAAAGACGAGAGGGACATCAAGTCCTTGGTGGCTTTTGCGAGAGCTTCGCGACCTTGGGCGTGCGGGACGGGTATACCGTCTTCGCCTAGATTTGCCCATTCGTTCGAGGCGACGAGAGAGTCGACGAGTGTACCGTCGTAGTTTATGTTGGATAGGAAACTCTTGATCGCGTGGTTCTCGCTCGCCGTTAACAAGTCCTCCATCTTCAAACAAATTAAAGAGGTAGAGAAGAGCGTGATTATGGTGGAACGAGAGTTAGAGACGGTGAAATGCGGGGAGAATGCGTTGGATGGCGGACGAAGACAAGTTCCGTCTCTTCCCCACACGCGACCTCGCTCGACCCCGGACGGCATGTGCCTCCTTTCGATCGATCAGCAACCTCGCCCCGACTCGGAACCCGCGTGATCTCGCTGCTCTAACCGTAAACCTCTGGAGTCTGACAGCGACAATGACCGAATGGGCGATTCCGGATTAGCGGCGCGAAGGAACGGAAGGCTGCGAATGCCGCGCCTACTGGCATCCACAATGGGCGTCTTTTTCACCGGTGAAACACGAGCCTGAGCAGGCTCATTGGCAAGCAGTGCCACAGCTCGTTGACCCGCTGGGCCGTATGTACTGCGATCTGCGCTGCTGACTGTGTGTCTACACGCTCTCGGTACCGCAGGCTCTTAGCGCATCGAAGCTGCGAACCCCAGGGCTCTGACGTTGTCCTTTGATCTCGTCCAACTCATTTTTACCGTTGTTCCTCGTCAATCGCGCTTTACATCCGTTTGAGGGCTCTCTTCGCCCATGCTGCCACATTAAAACGACACACTCGCAGCAGCTGAGTACGCTGAGTCCTCTCCGCCGCTCCATAAGATCGATGTGCAATATAGCGGCTTGCAGCTGATCTATATGCAGGCACTCCCAGTCAAGCTCGTGACGTCAGATCGAGCCCATCAGCATTCCCGCTCTTGCCCGCGGTTCTTGCAATACTGTTTTGGCAAGAACACAGCTATGCGAAGAGTCCTCACGGTCACCTCCTGTGTTGACACAGCGGCCAAATCCGTGGTCAAGAGGAAATGAGTGCAAAGGATCTGTATAGGTACCTCAAAGCGAGTCGAAAGCCAATAAATAACATCCGTCGAGCCCACATCAATCTACTCGTTCCACCTACAAAACCAACAGTCAGCTTCACGAACAAACCGCGAAAGGGAGAGAACGTACGCGACGGCGAACATACACGCCACGCCAAACGCCATCGCCGCAAACTCGCGCAGCGCCTGTTTCCCGCTCTTGCTGTCCTCCAACAACCTATTAACCCATTCATCAGCATCCATTTCCTCTTCCATTAAACAAGAATACGCACGTAGGCAATACGGCGACGGCGCCGATGTACATGAATCCGCCCGCGACGAACGGAATGACCAGATCGGCCATTTGGACTGTGGTACCCAGGATACCAGCGGCCGTTTGCCTTACAGCGGCTGCTAGATCGGACGAGGCTTCTTCTGCGCCATCCACAGAGGCGAGATTGTGTACCGCGATGCCCATAAACGTGCTACACAGTCGAACGTATCATCAATAAGAGAAACTGATGAGGGCGAGAGGAATGTGGCGTACCCGACGAACGCGCCGACAGCAGTCAAAAACTGACTCTGCATAGCCTGCCTCTTCGTGAACCCGCTCCGAATCAAGATAGAGTAATCGGCGATCTCGTGCGGGATCTCATGAGCGAAACAGGCGAGGGTGGTTGTTGCGCCGATGAGAGGTGAGCTGTAGAAGGACGCGGCCATGCTATGGAAGGAGCGTCAGAGTGATGAAAAAGGTGGGGTATCTGAAGGAGAGAAAACGCACGCGAGACCGTCGGTGATGTTATGCACAAAGTCACCAAAGAGGTTAAGGTAAGCCGAGAGCTTGCTCGGTCCTTTACCCTCTCCATGCTCGTGCTCATGTGCATGCTCCTTCTCCTCTGCGGTACCGTTACTCTTACGCGCCCGCAGACCATCATCGTTCAACGCAGCAACAGCCGTGGAAGCGCCATTAGACTTGGACTCTAATGTAGCGGCGTCGGAGTGTGAGTGCGAATGAGAGTGCGAGTGGCCTTCTTCGCCGCCGAGTACGCGGAGGGTCTTTTCCATTACGAAGAATGTAGCGAAACCGATGAATATGCCCAGACTACATCTCAGGTCAGTGCACCATTGGGAGATGTGGGAAAGCGGATGGGTTGTACCCGATGAGAATGTTGCGTTTCTCCTCGACCATGACGAAGTGTACGCCATGTCCGGAGTGCTCGCCCATGAAAGAGTGAGGGACGAGGTGGAGGAATACATCAGAGAGGAGGCCTCCGGTCTGATAACATAGAAGAGAGGATTAATCGTGAGTATGACTGCGCGGGTAAGACTTGGGTATAGTGAACGTACGGCGAAGGCCGTCATGGTGTTTAATGTGTTGCCATTGATTTGTGCGGGGATGAAGGCGAGGATGAAGTTGGGTACGCTGGTCTGCGTTAGCTTATACCACCAAGTATTCAATATATGGATAGACGTACGAGGAGATGTAGAACGTCCCGAGAACTATAGCGTTTCAGCGACTACGCTCTGAGCTGAATATCTTCAAAGACGCACCAGAGTTCCAACCGGGACCGAAGGGAAACAACCAGGCAAAGACCTGGCGCATGAGCGGGCTCGAAGCCTCCTCGACCTCCTCCTTGATCGCCGACAAGGCCTGTACGACCTCGCAAGCCGCTACATCGGCTTCCTACGCCATAGAACAAAGCACATAGAACGACCAAACGGATAAGACATAGAGAACATAGAGATGAAGCACGTGTGCGTGTCAGTTGTGTTGATATGCGAGAAGCAGCAACTGGACATAGACGCACGCGGATGGCAGTAGGCGCGCTAGTATTCGGCACAACCTTGCTATGTGTATGTGCTGCCGCCAGTGCGGCCAACACCGACAAACCCAGCAACAGTGTTGTCCTCCTTGAACGCGGCGACATGGTGGTAAAGAATGAAAGGAGCGAGATGCAGTTGATGAAACGATGAAGGACGTGTTGGACGCCCGACCGTCGTGGCAGATGCGAGTATACAGCGCCTGCGCGTCGGGACCGCGCCGGTGTTGATGCGATGTTCGAAATGCGCCGCGCGATCACGAGTCTTTTCCAATTTCTCTTTCCGCCGCCATCTGTGCGCATGCGGGGTCTTGACTCGAGTGGGATACATATCTTTGTAATATGCGAATTGGATCGGGGCCATTGATACATATTGAGATGCATGCGTGCTCACTGGGCAGCGCACCTTGGCCCCGGGCCGCCACCTGCGATTTCTTGGTTGATATTTGAAAACATGGCTGCTATCACTCACACATACCCGTCTGACGATGAGAGAACTATCATAGAAGCCGCCGAAGAACTCATGCGCAAGACCATGGCCCGCTACGACTGCAGCCATGACGCCTACCACGGTATATATTTTCTCACATCCCACCTCACAACTCGCTCTAACCACCATTCCAATCAACAGTTGAACGCGTCCAAAAAACAGCCCTCCAACTCGCGCGCACCCTCCCACAAACACCCGACTTGTTGACAGTAGAACTCGCGGCTCTCCTCCACGACGTCCTCGACAAGAAATACGTCTCGGCCGAACAAGCCGCCGACCCATACGCCTACTTCCTGCCCTTCTTCACCGACTTACACTCCCGCGTTCCTTCTATCGATCTCGTGACCGACGGACGCGCGAAATCTATTGCGGCGATAGTTGAGAATGTCAGCTGGAGCACGGAGAAGAAGTTACGTGCCGCTGGGAAATGGGGAGAGTGGCATGAGGGTAGTGTGGAGTTGCATTGCGTGCAGGATGCGGACAGGTTAGATGCTATCGGCGCGTTCGGTTCGCGATGAAGTATCTTGTTTTCCATCTGAGGCTGACCTACTGGGATTTGCTATAGGTATCATGCGATGTGCCGCGTTCACAGCCGCCACTGGTAACTCGCTGCATGCTCCCGAGGGAGACCCGCGTCGCGAGGCATCAACAGTTCAACATTTCTACGATAAACTCCTTCATATACGTGATCGTATGAAGACGGAACCAGGGAAGCGCGCTGCCGAGCGTCGACACAAGCTTGTAAGCGATACCGTATTCTTCAGTTCAGGATCGAAAAGGGTGGCTGATCGACCATCGAACCAGATGCTCGAGTTCTTGCAGGGCGTCGACGAGGAGTATAATGCTGTCTTTTGATGGATTGCAAGATCTGTATGCCCTGAGTATTGCTCCCTGGGTTCGAGAGGCGCCGTCACTCTCGTTCGCTTGTAAAGCGTGATGTAATTCCAATCGTACAAGGACATTACATGTGTCATGCATAGTTATCGCAACCCTCTTCTGAAGCATCTGTACTTCCTCGACATACGATCGCTGTCTATTCGGCTTTCAACTACGACTGACGAACTACAAACCTCACGATACCATCGCTGCTGCCGATTGGCAATCTTAACGCCGATATCGCTTCACTGCTGGTCCCATGTCTACACCTATACTGAAACTGCATGTCCTCAACGGACGACTGCTGCGAGTTTCTCTCAGTTCCGGCCGAGATCCCAACTGGCGAGCCACATTCCCTTCGACTTCATCGCTGCTGCCGACCAATCTCGACACCGAGATCGCTTCACTGCCGGTACGTACACGGCCCATGTATACACCTATATTTAAGCTGACAGTGCTCGTCAAATACGCTCAGCGGAAAGCACGAATACATACTTGACTTCCGCCCTTGGACCAGTCCTACGCAATCGCAATCGACATGCGCCTCTCAACGCGCCTTCTTCTTCTACTTCCCTTCGTCTCGATAGCCCTATCTCAGGCTCAATCCTGTCCGTCCGGTTACGTCCCGGCCACAGTCAAGATCAACGCTTGTGTCCCTCGCGGTGGCGCCTCCGTCTGCGCGGCACCACAATCGGGACAACCCACGATCGAATGCGCGGCGTCTGAGGTCCCCAATACCATCGAGGTCGTAGCTTGTGTCCCCGAAGAGATGCACCGTCAGACGTAAGTCTTGGCTTTATGAAGATGTTTCTCGCAGAGACTGACTATAATGATGAAGGTGCGGACCAGGCGGCGGCGCTGGAGTCTCAGTCGGTGGCGGCCTGGGTGGTGCAACCGGGCCTACCTACAGCGGTGGTGGCTCGACTGGCACAGGCGGCGGCGGCTCGACTGGCGCAGGTGGCGGTTCGACTGTTTCAGGCGGCGGCTCAGGTGGTGCAACCGGGCCTACCTACAGCGGTAGTGGCTCGACTGGCGCAGGCGGCGGTTCGACTGTTTCAGGCGGCGGCTCGGGTGGTGCAACCGGGCCAACCTACAGTAGTGGTGGCTCGACTGGCGCAGGCGGCGGTGGGTCTACCTACAGCGGCGGCGGCTCGACTGGCGCAGGCGGCGGTTCGACTGTTTCAGGCGGCGGCGACACCGCTCGCTCTCCCATCGGCGGCGGCTCGGGTGGTGCAACCGGGCCTACCTACAGCGGTAGTGGCTCGACTGGCGCAGGCGACGGTTCGACTGTTTCAGGCGGCGGCTCGGGTGGTGCAACCGGGCCAACCTACAGTAGTGGTGGCTCGACTGGCGCAGGCGGCGGTTCGACTGTTTCAGGCGGCGGCGACACCGCTCATCTTCCCATCGGCGGCGGCCAAGGTGGTGCAGGCGGGTCTACCTACAGTGATGGTGGCGTGACTGGCACAGGCGGCGGCGGGTCTACCTACAGCGGCGGTGGCGGCTCGACTGTTACAGACGGCGGCGACACCGCTCGCTCTCCCATAGGTGGCGGCTCAGGTGGTACAGCCGGATCTACCTACAGCGGTGGTGGTTCGACTGGCACAGGCGGCGGCGACACCGCTCGCTCTCCCATCGGCGGAGGCCAAGGTGGTGCAGGCGGGTCTACCTACAGTGATGGTGGCGCGACTGGCACAGGCGGCGGCGGTTCGACTGGCACAGGTGGTGGCAGTTCGACTGGTCCAGGTGTCGGCGGAAGCGTTCGTTCTCCAATTGTAAGCTCGTGTCCAGAGGGGTAGGTTCATCAGCTACGAGAATGAAGAAGCGATTGCTGAATCACTCTTCTATCTCAGACAGAAGCCTGCCGCTGATGGCTCGGGATGTGTACTCGATTGCGGTCCTGACGGTATGCGGTGCAAGGTGTATTGTTGCCCTGGGTATGTCTCTCTCCTCACTGGTGGTTGATGGCCTTGTTCACGCTATGCATATCAGCACGGTGCAGGATGCCACAGGAACCTGTTGTGTGCTCGACTGTCAGGCAGGGTATTGCATTTTTCAACATATTCGGACTTCCAATCGTCGTTGACTCCCCTCGAACAGATTCACGCTTGATTACGCGCGCACGAAGTGTGTACCTGTTGCTTAGGATGGCTATGCGTCGAACATACAAGGCTTGTACAAGGCCCGCTTTCGCATGGTATCGACGGCTACTAAGGACGATTTGGGTCGAACCTCGGCCTTTTAGTGGCCTCATGTTTGGTATAGACGAATCTGTGAAGATCGGATACAAGTAAATCTTGCAGCGTGAGCGTCGATTTGAACATAAATCTCATAAGACTGGAAAACCAGACTCGTTGAGTAGCAAATGCAGGAGAAGCCTGCTTCAGCCCTATGGTGTGACAGTACCGGCGGACATCTTTCAATCCTCCATACATATCTTAAAGCCGCATGGTTCAGTTGTAGATTAACTGTGAGCCGCCAAGCGGTTAGCTAGTGTGTCTAGCGCGTGACGTCACGCGTTTCGTTTCCGTTCAGCGTTCGCCCGCCATGAATCTTTCTCTGTTTTCCCCATCATGCCCGACGGGCGCGCGCGTGTTACTCGGCATCTTCATTGGGGACATAGATTTGCAGCACCATGTATAATGGAGCGTATGTCATGCTTGCGGCCACTCGGTGAGCCAGAATTTGGTCAGCGTATATGGAAAGACGAGAGGGGCCTTTCGACAGGTGCGTGTTTCGCGATACGCACTCTGACTCGCAGGGACGATGCTAACTATAACATCTAGCTCCGTAAGAAACAGCTAGTGCTTAGCTTCAATCACCCATCTGGCATCTTCAAGGTTAGATCATTGCCACACCCTATCAATGAAACGCTCTTGCCCCTCATATTTCTCGCCTCCCTCAGGCTCGTGGCGCGAGCCTAGTTACAAGCACCGCGCGCAGGAGACTGCGGGGAAGTGTGTCGACGGGCCACAGCTGTTGCTCGCGAACCACCACCGCCCTCACTAGCCGCGGGCCACGGAATTCCGTATTCGTCGGCACGCTTAGAGCCACTTCGTACTGGTGCTGACGGCGGTGTGCTACTTCTGCGGATTCTCACCCTCTTACTTTGTCAATTGTCTACTTCAGAAGCTCAGCTTCGATGTGGGTTCTTCGATATCCAGTTCGTAGACACAGCTTGATCTACGCCCAATTACGACAACGACGTAAGGTAACGCCATACACGTCCCCTTGGTAATCAGTAAGGCCTCTTTCAGTCGAGTCCATCAAGCTTGTATCAAGCTGTAGAAATTTCCCTACCAAAATTTCCGACAACGAGCGTATCCACTGCGCTATTTGTGCACAGTGGCTGACACCGCGCCGTTACGTCTACCGCGTGGATCTGCGAGAAGTTCGCGTTTGGAGTGGATCAGAGCATGCACACGTATAAAGTTAGACATGAACGCTCGCCATCCGATTCGACCACAAGATCCACCACCTGCCTGACTCCATTCGCTCGACTTTGACACTACTTACCGGCCATGGTCCACACTACAACTCTCGGCGGCTCCGCCAAGGATATAGCAGTTGCCAAAGTTGGTGTACGTCCTGTGCTGAACTCCATCGTTGACTCGACTACTGATGAGTCTGTGCGGGCGATATAGACAGGTCTCATGATGCTGACGTGCGTTTGACTTCGTGTATGCTCCATCCATACGTCCCAATCTGACCTGCGCTCCCTGCAGATGGACGCCTACTCCTACTCCCGACGAGCAAGCCTTCGAAGCGATCAAGGCTGCTATCGACGCGGTACCTGCCGGGTCCAAGATGCTTCTGAACAGCTGTAAGTTTGGTTTTCAGTGTCTACGTCCAGTGATATTGACGAGAGTATGACAGCCCAGTTTTATGCACAGGACTTCAGCACGGCTAACTTAGAACTTTTGGCGCGCTTCTTTGATAAGCATCCCGGATACGCCGACAAGGTGTTCCTCAGTGTCAAGGGTGGCACCAAGCCCAACAGCGTCGTATTTGATGACTCGTGAGTTTATACTGCGTTCGCTCGTCTCTTCTCTCTTGCTGATAAGTGCTCTGCGAACAGCCCTGAGGGTATTCGCACAAGTGTCGAGCTTTGCGTCAAGGCTCTCCGCGGCACCAAGAAGATTGACCTTTTCGAAAACGCCCGCGTAACGCGCGAGACCCCTCTCTCTAAGCAATACGAAGTCCTCAAGGGTCTCGTCGATGAAGGTCTTATCGGCCATATCGGACTGTCCGAGTGCAGCGCCGCCACGATTCGCGAGGTCAATGAGATCGTGCCCGTCGCTGCTGTCGAGATCGAGGTTAGCCCTTGGTCGTACGAGGAGGAGACGAAGAAAGGTCTGTCAATTGTTCGTCTCGTAGTGAGTCTGGGCTGAGTGCGTATACAGTCATCGCCACTTGCGCTGAGCTCGGTATCGCCGTCGTCGCGTACTCCCCTCTCGGACGCGGTTTCTTGACTGGCGAGCTCACCAAGCTGCCGGAGGGTGACATGCGCAACCGTTTCACGCGCTTCCAGGGCGAGGTATGTCAATCTACACGGATCTCGTATTCGAACGTCCACTGATTATATCGCAGAACTTCAACAACAATTTCAGACTCGTTGAGGCTTTGAAGAATGTGGCTGAGAAGAAGGGTATCACTCCCGCCCAGCTCTGCCTGGCGTGGGTACAGTCCCTCGGCGAGCGTGTCATCCCAATCCCCGGTTCTTCGTGCGTCATTTCCTCATTGAGAACTCTATGTGAAGACCCACCAACCTCTGATATTCTAAATGTAGGAAAGCCTCGCGTGTCATCGACAATATCAAGACCAGCGACATCAAGTTTACCAGTGCTGAGCTTGCCAAGATTGACCGCATACTCAAGGAGATCCCGGTCTCGGGTGGCCGCTATATGGATAGCGTTTCGAACGATGTGTTGCACCTCTGGGGTTGAGGTGCCCGAGAGATTTCACTGCTTAACGAAAATGTAACAACTGTACATTTGGCACCGTTCATCCATGTCTCATGCGATTGCTTCAAAGAATATCCATCAATTCACTGCGACCGTGACAACCAGCTGCATTCACAGATCTATGATATGTCTATCTCTATGAAGATGTCCGCGCATCGAGGACTCGTCGAACTACTCAGACGTTGATCGCATTGCAAGCCTGTACATTCAGCTATGAGAAGGTTAAGGTCAGCGCTGGCGCAAAGCAGTATGACGAACAATATAATCATACCCCGCTAAAGTGACTGCCACCGCAACACACGTTCTGCTGGTTGCATGAAACGCTACCGGAGCCGGAGCAGACCACAGCAGTTCCACCGTTCGCATTACCCTGCGAGAGAGCAACGATCTGGGCCGGTGTAAAGCCCAGGAAGAGTAGGTAGAAGTAAGTGTTCTGGGCAGGAGATTGGAAATGGTATGCGGTGGAGACTCAGCGATGAGGTCGTAGAGAGCTAAAAACGTACCCGGCTGAAGCTGGTGCTGCTGGAGGATTGGACGTTGTTACAGCACTGGACGCTGCCGCTGTTGCATGAGCGCTTGACGAGCTCGTACTGGCTCACGGCCTCGGGCTCAGGGGAGCCAATGACGCCAAGAGCGAGAGTGACAATCGAGAAAAGGGCGGTGAAGGAGCGCATTGTGAATTGAGCGAAGTGAGTGAGAGAAGTTGGTGGATGCGGTGGTGTAGTTAGGGGTGTGAGTGCTAGTGACAAAGCGCTGATATTAAGACAATGAAACGGTCGGGCTTATATACAGTAGTGTCGTGCGAGGGGTAAGGCAAGTGAGGAGTATTCGATTCACAGCGTAGAAGTCAATCATCCCTGAGAGCAGTGCAGAGACATATAACCCCTGTAAAAGTCTGACCATCACTTTCATCCATGCAGATCCTATGCTATAGAAAGACCAACTATAGGCTGTATATGTGTCTTGCCGCTCGCACTGCAAAGACATCTATAGGATGAAACTGCCGGACTTCTCGGGCAAGAACAGCTCTAGGCCTCTATCCTCCGTCTCCTGTTCGCCCTACGTTCAAGCAAAGTATCAGCCAGCCCTCCAATGCTTTTCGGTTCATCGGATCCTGGTGGCATCGATGGCCACCCTGGAGGGTCATCCTTCCGACGCCTCGGATGCGTGCTGATACAGCGAGGGGTATACTCAAAATCGTATGGATCGTCGCCCTCGTAGACAAACGGCCATGTCGTGATGTAGCAAAGCTCCTGCAGACCCGGGACATCAGCTCTATGCTAAGAGTGAAAGGAGAAGATACGCACATCGACTGCACATCCTGGTCTGCATGTCCTAAAGCTCGCCCAATCCAGCCAAGCCAGCAACTCATCGACCAGGTCTCCCCATTGCCGTATCAATACTGCCGCTGCACCCTCCTTGGCGCTTTCAACGCTAAAAGCGTCCAACCAGATGAGCCCAATGACCCGGCATATCGCTTTCTGTGTGCCCTCAATCGCATCAAGTATGATCAACTCCTGGCTTGTAAAGCGTTCTGAAAAGACGCTGCGGATGCCAGCGGTTGCGAACGTCCCACAGCGGACCATTGGTGCATCCAACCATGACGTCGAGTTCGATGTATATGATGCGACGTCCGCGGTAGCGACATACGGAGAGATCATGATGAGTACGTCGCGCCTGACAGCAGCCGCCTGTGCGCTGGCATTTGAGTACGATGTCGCATGTAGAGTGTCATTAAGCTCCAGCAGACGCGAGCTATAGCGCTCTTCGACCTGCCGCATCGCGCTCGCCCAATCCGCACCGCTGCCCTTCATTCCTTCATCACGCCATGACCTCAACACTTCCTCGATCTCCTCCACCTTGATTCTAGCGTCCTCTTTCGAAATACCCGCCAGCTGATGTTGCGTCCTGGGCACGCCACGACGTCTGTGGCGCAGAGACATCAAAGCAGGATCGTAGAAAGACACGGCCTTCTCAATGTGCGGCCGCACGCGCGTCTCGCCCGGCGCACGAGCGTGCCATTCGCCCGCGACCATCGCCTGTCCAAAGACCGTCACGGCATCAAGCTGCGTGCCCTTCCATCCTTCCGGAAGGTCGTCTGTGTGGTTGGAACCGGGCCAGTCGTTTCGTGGGATGCCTGGTGGAGGCAGCTTGGGTATGGCGGGGAGTGGCTCAAGGAGTGTAAGACCGTCGCTAGAGAAGTTGCAGTAGATGACCTCGCTGCACATATAAAGCCAGTGGTCAGTGACCTGAAAGTGAATCTTGAAAGGAGAACCTACAAATGGAACTCCATCCTCACGAACCCATCCAGTCCTAGCGGCATACCCCACTCGCACAACGCCTCTGCACGCTCCCATTCCTCCCAATCCCTCGTTGGCTCCGGCACCTCCCCATACAATAACACATCTATCGTCTGCATGGCCCCAATGAAGTTTGCGGCACTCGCGCCATCGAGATACAAAAGCTTCAAGTCCCTATTCGCAACGAATTTGAAGACATGGCAGTCAAATGCACAGAAGATGTAAGCATGTTCAAAGTCGAAAGCGAGCCATTCGAAGGAGGTGGGCACGGTGGCATTTGGGAAGAAGGAGCCATGGTGGAGGATTGTGCCAGCGGGTATCGTAGAGGGTACGAGGGTATGGCCTGTACGAAATATGGTGTTGGG
This sequence comes from Peniophora sp. CONT, assembly GCA_001632445.1. NCBI lineage: Eukaryota > Fungi > Basidiomycota > Agaricomycetes > Russulales > Peniophoraceae > Peniophora > Peniophora sp. CONT. Next base: position 122,920 of record KV424493.1, on the reverse strand, counting down.
CCAGAACTGGAGAAGCGAGTTCATCGAGCTGAAGACGTCCGCTGCTGTCGAGTCAGGCGATGGCGCATCTGTCCAGCTTGAGCGCGCGCTCGCCAGCTCGACAGTGCTGACCAGCGGCACCTGAACGCAGCCAGCCACGGCCAGCCATAAAGCAAGCGTCGCCAGAGATGAGAGCATAGATACAGCGCTGAATCAATTGTGTGGGCCGCCCAAAGATCTATATATCAAGATGGGCGCGCCGGTTCCGACGGTGCTGGAGTCAGTAGCGAGAGGCACAACGGCCTTGATGCACATGCGCGCTTCAGGTTCTTCATCCAAGAAGGGTGTAGCACAGTCTAAGTTTGAGCACTCAGGAGGCTCGCTAGCATGGTACATATGGTGTGGAAGCAGCTGGCCACTCGCAGTTACAGTCCAAGATTATGTCTGCGGATCGGGCCGGCACTCCGTGACTCCCGCTATTGTCTGGTTCAAAGATAGGACTCGCAGATTAATATTACTGGTCTATGCCGAGGAGCGGTAGGTATGTCGTACTATGATGTAGATCTTATCAGGAGGGAGGATGGCCAAAGATACAATTCGTTAATCCAATGAGCTGTATAGCAGTTCTTTACAAGGATGAACGCGGAGAATCAAGCAATCTTGCAGACAAGCTTCTCGCGACCGTACGCGCCGTCCCGCATGATCTTCAAACCCTCCTCGAGACCCTCGAATCCAGGTGCAAGCACGCGCAACTTCTGCGTCTTGAAGTGCGGAGCACCTTGACCCGCCTGCCACCCTTCAAGAACGCGTGAGATGTCGTGAGCGTTGTAGTCTAGCATGTAAGCCTTGTCCTCTGGCTTTGTATCGACATGCACGGCGTGGGCGAAATAAACGGGGTATCCCAGCACAGAATAGGCGAGCGCGAGTTCCACTTTGACGTTTGCGCGACGGTTTTGGCTTTCGTCTGGGACTGGGAGGAGGATCATTAGGTGGCCTTCGCGAGTGGACGACATCGCGTCCTGTTATAGGTCAGAATCAAACACTGGTGAAGATGGGAGATCAAGCGTACAATGGTCGAATTGGTGCTGCCCTTCTCAGATACAGTGTCGAATGCATAGATGATACCCTTCTCGCCAGCCGCTTCTTGAATCTTGGCAACGACCTCGGGATCTTTGTAGTCGAAGACGTGGGATGCGCCGAGAGCCTTCACGTCATCGAACGCAGAAGGGGACGCAGTAGCGAAGACCTCAAGACCGGAGAGCGCCGCAAGCTGGATGGCATGATGGCCGACGGCCGTACTGCCTCCCCAGATCAAAACCTTCTCGCCCTTCTTCTTGAACTCGGTAGCCTCGGATGAGAGCGGCTTGGGAATTCCAAAGCGCATATGAAGCGCCTGCACAGCGGTAAAGTGCGGGATGGGGAACGACGCGCCCTCCTCGTACGTCATGCCTGGGGGAAGGACAAACACTGCGGCGGCGATGAAGCGACAGTACTCGGCGTATGCGCCGTTGTCGGTCTGCCATGATCCGCCCTCGCTAAATTGGAGGTCAGCATGGGACGAACGGGGACAAAGTACTTCAAACTTACTTGAAAGCAGCAACGCGGTCTCCTACTTTGACGTGAGTCACGGCTGAGCCCACCGCGACAACGTCTCCAGTTGCATCGCAGCCAGCGATGGTGTTGCCGTTGCCCCAGTCGCCTATTGCATGCTTCCAGTCGGTGGGATTGAGACCAACGACGCGAACGCGGACCTATCCGTCTATCAGGACAGGGTACTACAACGAGGATAGTTTGACTACGTACCAATACCTGGTCTTCAGGAAGGTTCTTCACCTTCTCCTGCGAGGCGAAGGGGATCTCGATGACTTTAACTGTGCGGTCGTCCTGAACCTGGAGCGCCTTGATAGTCTCGGGGATAGAAACCATGTTGTTGACTGAGAAGCACTGAGAGGATAGAGGTTGGAAAAGATGATGAGAAAATATCCAACAGTCCTCTTCAGTACTTATAGCGATAGTAGACCGGTACAACCGGTCGCTCGCTCAGCGGTGCCACAAGACCAAAGCAGTTGCGCGACCATGGCGGATGAGAAGCAGACAACGTCACCCCCAAGTCAGCCCGGTGAGCTTCGGAAATTCTAAAGCGCGGCAAGCGAGCGGCAAAAGTAATGCAAGTGGGCTTCAAGAATCATCCAGAGGAGCAGCGTTCTTCCTTCGAGATGCAAGCATGAGAGTCGGGCGGCGTTTATCGGTCAACTGTGCGAGGGAGATGGTGGTTATAGTGCAAGTGGTCTCCAACGGTCGATGGCGCGTGACGTAACGCGTTGTCCGTGGACTCCGTGCCGGGACAAGCCGCCGGAGACGTCGCGCGCCGACTTGTTCCCGAACCACCGTGTTCACCCTGGTTGAGGCTCTGTTGCGACGCAATGTGTATAATTGATCAGAGCACTTAGCGCCAATCCTTGAGAATCATGCTGCTATCGACGTCACTGCTACTCTACTGAGTCCTTGTGACGCGGAGGTGCGTTGCGCGCCTTTTTCTCCTGTAACGCTACGTGTCAGGAAACCTACGGGTTCTGCGAAGCGAAATAACCAAAGGTGAAACGCAATGGTATCTATAAGCTGTGATCAACGTGACAGGTGGATGATATGCGCTCGCGAGCTCGGCACCATGTATGCTCTTCGGTTTTGACTTTCGAGTTCTTGGTTCCTAACTGACCTTCACTACCTTCACTGGCTTTCGACCATTCGCTGAAATGTACTCCATCATCTTCATACTTCTCAACTGCTTTGTCTTCTTCCTAGGAGCTGAGTATGCATTTTGTGCGATCTCCGCTATAGATCAAGCCGCTTGCGCCGCGGGACATGCCCCTGCCGTGCGCGCGGTTCTTTTAAGAGAGCATACCACGAAGAGGAGCATTGAGTACGTTCATATGAAGAAATCAAAAGTATTGATCTTGTTTAACGTGCTTTCAATGCTCTAGTCGTACTACTGGCTCGAAGAGCAACGACGCCGCCATGAATGAAAAGCGACTGGTCACTATAGGAGACATCGACGGTCCAACGATGGGATCCAATGAGGGCGAAAACACTTGGAATGAGGCTAAAGGAAACGCTCGAGGGACGAAGATGGGCAGCGATGGCGATGCTTCCAGCAGCAGCAGTTCAGATTACAGAACCCCGCAAGGACGTGAAGAATACGCTGCTGAGCAAAGCTCGAGCATGGAAGGCGTCGAACAAGGAAGCTCTGCTAATGATAGCAGCAGTGGTAGCGATAAAGTGTTAGGCGGCGTTCACGGCGAGTCCGAGGCTGAGTGCTGCCCCGCGACGGTTCCCGTCTTCGACTTACGGACTACGTACAACTTACGAAGTGGTCCAGCGGGCGACGTGTGGGCTTGGTATCGTCCAAATAGCAGAGCTAGCGCTCCGTCGTATTGCCCAAACCAACAAGAGAGGCGAAACCCCGTTTACAAGGCGAGTGGGAAACTTCCGCTGACTCCTGAGGCATATGCATGCTGATATCTTGGAACAATAGTTCTGCATCGAGCGCGCCCCGAATACTAGATGTCAGTTCTTCATACGCACTGCAGCGCAAGCCCGGTCCGATGCATACTTCCTCGGCTTTGAAGGCAACCCTGCGCACAGCGGACGAACTACCGTGAACGCGACGTGGACATTGGGAGTCCAGTCGGCTACGCCCGTGTACATCATTCCGTGGAACAGCCGGTACAGGTCTGTCGATTCATGCTGTCGCAGAGGATACGGTCAATGACCCTGGGCATAGGATTGCCACAAACTGGCGACATGAACACCAACGCTACGCCATGCTTGGTGTTAGTGGGCAGCCGAAAGGCAATCTGGGTTGGGATGTAAAGGACACCGCCACGTCGTGGATAATTGAAGCAAGCGAATAACCATACAGTAGGGGGTTCGTCCACGAGTAGAACAATTTATTTCTTCAGGCAATGCTGCAAGCAAACTTCTATGTGGGTATACGCGCATTGAGTCATGTAGAACGCAACACTTCTTCCATTAACTGCGATTGTTACCACCTTCTTCGACTCACGCACTCTTCCCATACGCCATATCATACAGCGCCTCCCGATCTCCGCTCTCGTCTACGAGCGCCTTCAAATACCCGCCATCCTTCTCCAACAACACTCTCGGGGTATCGAACTCGACCAGATGTCCCGCATCTAACACCATCTACACCAGTGTGAGTAAAGTATCTGGAAGAGAAGGGACGGAACGCACAATCTTATCCGCATCCATGATTGTCGCCAACCGATGGGCAACCGTCAATAGCGTCACATCCCCGCCCAACTCCGTCCTCAGACTCCTCTGAATGACCGCGTCCGTCTCATAGTCAATACTACTCGTCGCCTCGTCTAGAATCAGCAGCTTGCTCCCTCTCACTAGCGCCCTCGCGAGCGCGAGGATCTGGCGCTGTCCCACGCTCAGGTTACCTCCGCCCGCGCTGATCTGACTATCCAGCGTGATACGTCCTTCGTCCTCCTCAGTTTGAATACTGGAGAGACCAGCTGAGCGCAGTGCGGTGTTCAGGGCGCTGTCGTCTTGTTGACCGAAGGGGTCGAGATTCTCGCGTAGGGTGCCGCTTAACAACTCTGGCACTTGTGGGATGATCGTAACTGCGCCCCGAAGCGCATCGAGGTTGACGTTCCTCGTGTCGAGGCCATCGTAGAAGACCGTGCCCTCGGTAAAGATGCAGCGTAGTAAAGAGAGAGTGAGCGAAGACTTGCCGCTGCCTGTACGCCCCACGATGCCGACGCGTTCGCCAGACTTGACCGTAAAGTTGAGTTCATGAAGCACGCGTGGACCATCCTACACGAACATGTTAGACTGGACTTCGATGTAAAGAGTAGTGATAGTACGCACAGGCGAATAACGCGCGGACAAACACTCAACAACAAGCTCTCCACTCGCCGGCCACGCTGCAGGTGGTACACCTTTCGCACTCGGCTTCTCCTCCTGCTCGATAACCGTGTATGCCTGAATCCTTTCCAGACTATTACCCTCGAGCTCGAACGAGTTGTACCTGCGCACGAGGAACAGGACCATCCCGCTGAAACCAACCGCCATATTTAGACTAAACCCGATGTTATTCGCGCCAGTGTTCTGTGGACCATAGACGAGGTACCCGGCAATGAAAGCGGCGAAGAACCCGCCCAAGGCGTCGATGCGCATGCTGACCCAGCGGTTAAGGTTGTAGTATATCCGGGCAGCACGCGTAAAGTCGTCGATACGCCTGTGACTTTCTAGCCGAAAAGCTGCCTGTGCACCGTAAGCGCGGATACTGGGCAATCCGGCTATAGCAGCGCTAAAATGGCCCAGTACTGGCGCACGCGCATTGCTCATTTCGCGCTTGACACTCAGTTGCCCTGCCATGTAGACGTTGCCAACATAACCTCCGAAGGCGAAGAGGAGGACACTGGGAAGGAGGAAAACGGGCGTAACGAGTACAATCGCGATGGCCTTGATGAGAATCTGGACGATCGTTTCCACCAGCGCGCGGAACTCCGCCGCCATCTGTCCATCAACAGAGTGGATGTCCTGGGTGCAGCGAGTCATGAATCTCGAAGTCGGGGTGACGTCGAGGACACGAAACGTCGTGCCGAGTACGGCGTCTATCAGGCGCGCGTGGATGCGCTTGGCCGCACGGATCAATCCGTAGACGAAGACGGCGCTAGAGCCGCTCTGTGCGAGCAGACTGGCGAATAGTAACAACGTGAAAAGGCCGAGATATAGCGGAACGCTGACGTTCCGCGGATCGTGAAGGGTGTACTGCTCCGCCCAGTATCCAAGCTCCCAAGTCTGCGTAACAACGAGCACCTGTCCAAAGGCTAGTAAACCGAGGAATGTGAACCAGAACAGCGTATTGTGCGCGCCGCCAAGCGCACTCAAGAACATGTTCAAAGCCGACCAAGTGACGTGCCCAAGGGCAACCTCCTCCGCGACGACGAGCTTTCCATCCTTTGCTTGCGCGGTGTTCGCCTTGTCTACGACGTCCTCCGCGGAATCATCCGATACCTCGGCATCCAACACCTCAACATCCTTCGAGAGCTCATCTTCCTGCTCCTCGACCTCCATGCGAAGCGCTTCGTTATGCGCAAGTGCATCGCTGACAGTTCCACGGCTTGCAACACCTCCGTCCGTGCCAAGCGCGACGACGTAGTCCGCGAGAGGGCTTGCCATCGCAACGTTATGTGTGACAAGAATGACGGTGCGTCCCTTCACGAGGTCGCTCTTGAAGCACTTCTCCACGATCCAACGCGCAGTGTGTACGTCAAGCGCGGCAAGAACGTCGTCAAGCAGGAGTATCTCTGCGGAGGAGTAGATTGCGCGCGCAAGCGTGACACGCGCCTTCTGCCCTCCGCTTAGAGTCAGACCTTTTTCGCCGACTTCGGTCATGTCTCCGGCCTCGAAAAGAGTGAAATCCCGCTTCAGGGCGCAAGCGTCCACAGTCATCATGTACCGATCCCGGTCGAATGGTGCACCAAATAGAATATTGTCCCGGATGGTCTCGTTTTGCACCCAGCTCTCTTGCGCCGCGTACGCAACACCACAGACGCGCGGAAGGCTATACCACCCTCCGGGCGCGGTTGGCGTGAAATGCATTTCGCCTAACAATGCCATCAAGAGCGAGGTCTTTCCGGACCCCGTTGGTCCGATAATGAGGTTGAAGCCCCCGCGCACGAAGCGCAGCTCGTCGGGTATGCTTAAGTTGAAGTGAGACGATGCAAGTGTCCGGTCGTCGGTTTCGGCAGTCCAGCGGAACGATGCGTTGGCAAAGCCGAGCGCATCATGATCAGGCAAGACGGCGGGCAAAGACTCCTTGTTCTGCTCAGAATAGGCATCGAGAAGCGCCGTCTATACTCCACTTCGTTACTAGATCACCAATGGTATAGTTGGACGTGCTTACGTGGTGCAGGAAGTCGGTGACACGGTCCAAGGATACCTTTGCCTTGATGAAGTACGGGAGGCGAAGTACGACGTCTTCAAGCTGGTCACGGAGCATGTCAAAGATGCTCATACTGGAGAAAACGATGCTTGGACTGAGCTCGCGCTTCATCACGAGCGTGAACGTTGCGTAGGAAGAGACCATTACGAGCATGGGGATGCAGTAGTTCACGATACTGTTTGCGAGCGAGGTAAACTCGCGCTTGCGCACCCACTGCATCTCTTCTTCCCGCTTATCTGACAGTTGACCGGACAACTTTTGCTCCCAACCGAAAAGCTTGGCCATGCGCAGTACGGAGAGCACTGACAGATACAGTAAGTATACGCATCAGGGCGACGCAGATAGTACTCGGGCCATCAGGCATATGACGAGACACACCTTCCGTTACAGCAGATATACGGGAGTCGGTCTTCTTCACGACCTCCCTTTGCATGCTTTGCATTCGCTTCACAATAAAGCCCGGAAGCGGGAAGCATACGAGCATGACAGCCATACCCACGAAGGCACTGACAGTGTCTGTTCAGCTGCGAGATCCAGCATGGGACTCTACATGCCACGTACCTCCAACCCAGCAACAGATATAGTCCCCATATACTGATCGCGCATTGAAGCGGCGCGAAAAGAATGGTCTGCAAAAAATCCCGGCCGCCTATGATGTTCAAAAGGTCACTGGTGACCACTGTTCAGATCGTCAGCGATGAAAAATCGAAGCATAGCCTTGATGCAAGCAAATTCGTTCATCGTAATATGCAGCAGAGAAAGACGGCACATAAATTGATGGGGGGTGGTTGGCGCAAGGGCCCGCCAAACGAGGATAAATTAGTGAGTAGAAAGAACAGCCACTTACAGTTGGTAATGCGTCCCTGCAAAGTGCCCTCTTTGCCCTTTGCAGCACGTTCCGACCCCTTCGTCCCGGTGGCGTCAGCCTGGATACGGATGCGGAGTGCGTGTTCGAAGATGAGCTCGGTCATGAAGCTCTGGAAGCGAACAAGCATCGCCGTCTGCATACATTCGCATTAGCGAAGAACATCGTAGAAGCCAGTCGCACATACAGCCGTCCATATATACCATTGAAACATAAGACTCATTAAGAATGGCGAAAGAAAGAGGAAGGACACCCAAACCCATGGGCGTACGAGGGCATCCGTGCCACCACTTTCAATGTAGCTTCATAGCTGGAGTGAGTCGGGATACTGGTATAGAGAGCATATCACGCACGACAGCAAGCGATTGACGCCGATTGGGGAAAGGAACGACATCAATGTACGGCCAACAGTCACAAGCGCCAAGAGACAATACTCCCAGACTGTCACAGTAATCAGTTACTTTCACTTCCAGAGAAGCGAGAGCTAGCACTCACAGAACACGCGGAGAAGACCTTTCAGTATGTGCGCCTTAGGCGCGCCCGCGAATGTGTCCAAATACTTGGAAGCTCGGCCTACAAGTTCTTCTGTACGGTCGTAGTCACAGAGAGGCGGAAGTTGCTCAAAAGGCAGGTGTACCATGCGATGCGCGCGGAATATGATGTTGTCGAGAAACGAGTAGGTCACGAGGCTCAGCACGCTCGCCGTCTGCTCCGGGTTGACCAGATCTTGTGGCTTGTCCGGATTTGTGGGCACGTATTGCCGAGGTACGCAGATGGGCATTATCACGGCCGTAAGGACAAGAAGGGCGACCTTTGGCCAGAGTAGAGTGTCTGATGCATCGGCAGGGGAGAGCGGGAACGTCATGAGTGGCCAGACGTCACGATAGGCGTACACGGCGCAAGCACCAAGAAGTATGCATGTAAGGTGTGCAGAAACGACTCTCGCTACGGAGCGCTTCGCCGTGACCGCGAGTACAGAGAGGAAAAGCGCGTACACCTGTGGTTAGAGATGAGGTTGTGTTCCGACCATACGAAGGGAGAGAAACGCACATAGACACCGCAAAGGATTGCGTCCAAACTTCTCCGGTTATGTGAAGCCCGTACATGTCCTGCAAACTCATGCGTGCCACTCTTCGCGTCGTCCCCAAACTTGATGCCGTGTAATGCGAGAAGCACAAGCACCCCCGCGAACCGCGTCACAGCAAACAACCAGATCACATATCCACCGTAGCTCCTGACATGTTTCCTGAATGCGGAACCCACGGCCGGGTCTGTAGATGCGCTCTCGGTGGTAGTGGAATTAGAGTCCTTGGAGCGCGCGCCATGAAGGAGGTGAATTGCGCCATGCAAAGTAAGCACAATCAAGCTTAGTCCCGAGATGTACGCCGGAAGAGTTCGGTTATCAAGCCATAGTCTATCCATGTACGCGTGTCAGCGCTACCTACCGCAGGCTCCTGAAGACTGTACACACGGGACGGTTTCAGATACGCGTGCGTATGGACTGAAGACGACTCCTGCAACACCGTTCAGGACGACTTCAAGGTTGGCCATGCAGCAGCCGATAGGATGGACTGTATGTTGACCAAACGAGCGCTAGGCTTTGAGACCAGAGACGAGCGAGCAGATGGTGGGCGTTCTAGACAAGGTTGTCAGCCATCGAGCGAAGCTCGTATGGAGTCATGCCCGTTCAGACGGCGAACGGTCCCGCACAATGTAGAGCGCGATCACATGAGTTGAAGTACTGAATAGTAATGCGGCTTCCGTCTAGCAGAAGAACCAATCCCGTCGACAGATCAGAGCGTAGCGATGTTCACATTGATAGGCGACGACCGCTATATATAGGATACAACTGCCGAGTAAGCAGAACAAACGGGCACGCAAAGATGAGTTCGTATAGCTTTCAAGGCGAAACAGGGTAAGGTGCTCAAGCGCTTGAGCTTCGAGAAATTGAAGGGACGACGACGCAGGTGGTGTTGACACGAACGGCGGAAGTGAGGAGCTCGACGCGCGCGCGCTCAGTGACGCCCGTCGGTGCCGCTGTGACAGGAAGATTGATCCGCGATGTTTCCGAATAGTATTAAATCGCAAAATATTTGTACAGTCATACAGTTGACACGGCACAGGATCCATTGAGCAACTCTGGATCTGGTGATTTTGTTATCAAGGTCGTGTTCACAATTCGACTTAAACTTCTGTTCACACCGTGATTCCCAGTACGTCGTACTTTTTTCTTCGCGCTTTTCCGAATAATAATGGGGTGGCACTTATTCTAAGTTCTAATTCATAGGGATATAAAGGATACAGATACCTTGTACGCACATCGATCGAACAATCTGGTAAGTTGTAACTCAACAGATGAGAACAGCGGCGCCGGCTTTGCTGGTACATATAGTCCTATCTTATCTCGGATACGACGTTCATGCAATCCTGCACACAAGCTTTTCGCGGCCGTACGCGCCATCCTGCATGATCCTCATGCCCTGAGCGATGCCTTCCAGACCACCCGGAATCTCGCGCAGCCGTTGCGTCCTGAAATGTGAAGAGCCAACGCCCGCCTTCCAGCCATCGAGTAGACGAGGCATAACCTGCGTGCAGTACTCATAGATGCGAACCTTATCCTCGGGTACTGCCGGAAGGTGTATATGTGCGACTACGAGCTCGATGCCCAGGACCATGCCCATGACAATGAAGTCGACTTTGACGTCTTCACGGCGCTGTTGGGTTTCGTCGGAGACGGGAAGCACAGTCGTGATCGCACCCCCGCGAGCGTGCGAGATCGCGTCCTAGACATGATCAGCACTCGGCGGAATACTGAAGAGACAGGCGGACTTACGATGGTCGCGTCCGTGCTACCCTTCTCGGAAACAGCATCGAGCGCGTAGATGACACCCTTCTCTCCAGCTGCCGCGAGGATCTTTGTAACTACCTTCGGATCCCTGTAGTCAAAGACATGCGATGCACCGAGGGCCTTCACCTCGTTATGAGCAGAAGGCGACGCCGTCGCATAAACCTCGAGTCCTGAGAGTGCCGCAAGTTGAATAGCGTGGTGCCCAACAGCCGTACTGCCGCCCCAAACGAGGATCTTATCGCCCTTCTTCTTGAACTCGGCGGCCTCAGGCGTAAAGGGCTTAGGAAGTCCCAGACGGAAGTACAGAGCGTATGCAGCGGTGTAGTGCGGGATTGGGAATGAAGCGCCCTCTTCGTAGGTCATATCCCGAGGGAGAACGAAGCAAGCAGCCGCGACGAAACGTGTGTACTCCGCAAACGCGCCATTATCCTTCTGCCGTGCTCCTCCATCACTGCACGTCGTATCGTTATATGTAGCACAGGCAGCAGAAGATAGCATGCGTACCTGTACGCGGCAACGCGATCGCCGACTTTGATATGGGATACTGCCGTCCCGACAGCGACAACATCTCCAGCTGCGTCGCAGCCTGAGATGGCACCGGGCGTGCCCCACTCCGTCAAGGCGTGCTTCCAGTCGGAAGGGTTGAGACCGACGGCACGAGTTCGAATCTGCATGACGGTCAAGCTGAAGCAAATCGGGCAGGATACCGACTACACATACCAGGATTTGATCTTCTGGTAGATTCTTGATCTTGTCTTCACTCGAGAAGGGGATGGCGACGACAGCGACGGTCCTGTCCTCCTGGAGCTGGACAGCTTTGATGGTCTCAGGAAGAGGTGTCATTTCGTACAAGGCGGCAGATAAACTGCTACAAAGCAATCGGGTGCAGATGCTGTCGACAAACTGAGCTTCGTGTCTCCATAGACTAGTTTATGTAGTCTGATGTCGCTGCTGCGGAGTAAGGGCTGAGGTAACGCACATCTACCAGGCAGGAGTTAGGATTTAAGACTCGGGGTGTATCGGACATAAGCATCTTACCATATCGTAGAAGCATATGCGTATACTCTACCATTGAATTATGTTCGGATTTAGTCTCTCGGCCGAGTTCATCCTCTCGGAGAAAGCACTTGCTCAGTGCCATGCTGGTGGTCTCGAAACCAGCCCGCGCCATGAGAAGGCGAGCCCGGAATAGATGCCCGACGTGGCTGACACTATAGGCGAACAGTCGGTCGTCGTAAGAGCCTCCCCTACGGAGCTCCTGTTTTATCCCGAAGCGAGAAGACGCAGGATATCGTTTTTGCTACACGGCGAATGGGCATGGTAGTAGGGGGTTCATTGGCTTGATGTCGCCGCGACGCGTTGACGATAGGGACGATTCAGACGCGAACAGACGCCTGAAGACGCGTCGCACGGGCGCAGCACGTGCATATGTTAAGCAAGTTGCTGGTCACAGGCTCACAGAGCTATTATCTGGGAGAAGCATTCGTGTCATTGTCATGGTGGTTGTAGACCAAGGGGAAGCGCCGGTGAAGCCGGTCTCAACATTAAAGAGGCAAATAGGTACAAACAGGCGCCCGCCGCCCAAACTTTGCCGCCACGCGTCACCGCGTAACGCCGTCTCGCCACTGTAGCAGCTCCACCCATCATTCCTCGGTCCTGGTACAGTCTCTACAGCTTTGCAACATGATTGACGAGCTGCTTATGGCTCGTACTCTGGGCTATGTCTACCAGTGCTACAAGACTCTCTAATGTCATGGGCCCGATAACATAAACTACATACGGGACTGCTTCAACGGCATTACTTCGCTCAACTCTGACGCGATCTGACGTTGCGGCCTTCTCAGACACTGCGGTCTTGGGGCCGGCGGCCTTGGCAACTTTAACCGTAGAGCTATAAGTATGCTTATTGGCGCACACGACCATCTCATCATTCCAAACCACCGACTACCACCATGACCAACGCTACAATCTCTGCTGCCGCCGCTTCGGCATCGAGCAAGACCTCGAACGTCACCGCACCGTCTGTTCTCGAGAGAACGCAATCCGGCAACGAGCGAGAGCGCGATGTGACACGGCAGGGCTTTGAGAACCACGAGGAGCGCGGAGGCGGCGAGGCAGACGCGAACTACGTCGATCACGCTTACATGCACAAGGTGCGCCGTGTGCCTTTTTAGACTATATTACCGCTGACGAATGGCGTAGGTGGCTTCTGAGCAACCTAATGTGCAGAACAAGTCTACAGCCGGCGACCTGTCTACTCGAGCGCGTGAGTACAAGCACAGCACGTAGAAATTGTTGCGACTCTGCATATACCAGCGTCTCTTGATGCCCCTCTTGTCAAACATCAACTGCAATGTAACATATGCCCCATGCTTGTCTATCATGTATACGCCGGAACCAGAGCTAGTGGAGGCGATCTCTTGACATCAAGCCACTTATGTATCTGCAGCGTGACCCAAAGCAACGACTGGTCTTCCCAGCTCGTAAGCTAACTGGGACCTATATTATCATTGCTCTGAAGACGAAATTGACGCCTCTCAATCCTCCCGTTTCGAGGCGCCTTTTAAGCCCTCGTCGCAAGCGCTTCGACGTCTATGATCTTCTCCCGCTTCATCAATACGCACAGGACGGTCACGAGCACTGCAATTGAATACGTCGAGATAAGCGATGCTGCTTTCCTAGGTCGTATTTCGTGGTCCGTCTATACATGTGTCACCGTACGTCGCACGTCGCACGTCGCACGTCGCACGTCGTTGCCAGTTACCAACTTGTCGATTGTCGTAGACTCTGCACTCGAGTGCATCCAGGCTTCTTCCAGCTCGTTGAGCCCAATCTTGAGTCCATCATGCACGATCTACAGATACATGCGTTCAACCCGAATGCCAGGTGCAGTCTTGACAATTCCATCCGTCGGGCGGCAGTTCATCAGCGTATCAGCACCAGCTCTCCTTCATCCCGCAGACACACGTGGTAAACCGGCCTCAGCATCCAAGCTCTCATTCCTGACCCTTACCGTCGCCGACCGCACAACGACTACCAGCATAGCAATTGCGCACAATGCAGTTAGCGACGTCGCCTTCCAAGACTGCGTCCCAGCAATCATGCACAATGCGCCAGCTACGGCACACATATAGCTCAGCAGCATCATTCGCGTTGCGCAGAGATATGCGCCGCTCGTAGAGAGCGATCCTGCCGCTCCCGCGAAGAGCGCACCGACCACGCCCGTAACCGCGCATGCGTTGAGTATGGTGGATTGCGGAGCATTTCCCGTCAACGCCGTAGATGCGACGAACATGCAGATGGCAGCGATATGCGCGATCTATAGGTAGAGGGTTCGGTATGTATGTCACAGTAAGAGGCGTCGTGAGCCCATACCGAATTGTGGTCGGGAGCACGCCATCGCTGATACCGACTTATAGGCGCGATGTATTGCCGAGGTGTATGTTGTGCATGTGCGTGCGGTGCTAATGAGGGCGCGTCGGTAACCCACACTTATATGAGCGTGGTGTGCCACTACGCACCTGTGTTGCTTGAGTGCCCTCGGCGAACGGACATGCTATCGCTTGCTACTAGTGCGGGTGCTTGCAACTTCGGCATAGTGATGACGCCACGCAAGGCTTCTCTTTCTAAGTCGGACAAATTGACTGAGGATGGAGGAGTGGGCATGCTGTAGGCCCATGTTCAGCTAGCGACAGCGTGCTGTCTTAAGACTGTCCATCGTAGACGCCCGCCTACCCCTCACGCCGACGGAGAGTATGGAGGCGCTCGAGGGTCCGCCCGGACGTGCGAGTAGCGGTGAGTCATGGGAAGGTAAGTAAGGCCACTTATCCCGATGTCAGCCGATGAGGTCTGCGAAGCCAAGGCAGCAAAAGGGTGTTTAAGGCTATGCGTTCCTCATTTGTCCGTATATGACTATGTCGATGTGTAGCTGATCAATCTGGCTCGCTCTCAGATTTCGTTCTTCGAATGCAACAACTCAATGTCACACCTGTAGCTTATCTCGACCTCCGTGGCTATGGCGCACCTCACTACATCGACCACGCTCAAACTTGTAGACGATCTACCAAAATTCAACACGCAGTGCTAACCCATGGAAGGTAGAAACCCCGCTTCATGTTCTGCCGCGACTCCCTACTTGCAGTGTCGCCCATCACCTTATTATCCGCGGTGCTTTCCTGTACAATACATCTAGGCAAGTCCAAGTCACGCCGGGAGGAATCAGGCATCTGAATGCAGATGTGACAACCGCAGTGGATGAGGTAATACATGTACGTGCACTCGGATATTTACTCTGTGGAGGTACTGCATACGTCCAAGATCAGGCTTCGACCAATCCAGATCCTTCTCAATCGTCCTCCTTATGCGTAAGCTGTGCCCTTCGGAACGAGCCTTGGAGAGCGCCCGAGGGTCCGCCCGGACGTGCGAGTGGCTATGAGTCATGCGAAAGTAAGATCATCTTTTCCGCATCGAAAACATTATTTAGTTGTCGAGCAACCGAGATACTATGATTCACGCTGTGTTGGTTAACGCCGAGCACATAAATAATCTGCCACATTTGTTTGAGCTCCGTTCAGCATCGGTATTTGACCATAAGATGCGCAATGCAAACCTCTACGGTTCTGTCCTATTTTCAGGTCGGTTTGGGGGGATGTGGGAGACGAGTAAGGATGCCGGCGCGAAAAGAGGGGTGTTGGATAGTTCCTCCGAGTGGCCATCAATCGACTGGTGGTGGCCAATATGCGTACTGAACAGTACATTTCTCATCCGGAGATTTGCAGCACTGCTTTGCTGTTGGTACTACTCACACACTTTCAAGTTTGGTCCGCTCAAATCTAGCGGTTCCTGGCATTGCAAACGTGGACTGGACCTCGAAACCCCCTTAAACCGCGCTCTTGCGCTCGCATAGAGCCATCCCCTGCTCCGCACCGCACCAAGCTTCACACACGTATTTCTTAGCATTTACGTCGAATTGTGGCGAAGAAATATTGACGATAGACCCCACGACGGACGAGTTATGCACGACTGACCGATACCCCACCTTTAGCCATCAGACCGTGGACAATAGTACCATCTGCCCGGATACATACCGAACGTCGTATACCGATGAGCTCCCCTACTGCTATTTCAAGAGCACTTGCTTTGCTGTCCGAGATCACGACACGCGAGAGGGTCAATATGGGCCATGCAGACGCCAGTTTCGTGATGCAGCGCAGCACCGCCCACAGCGTCCAACAGACTGCAAACGGCTCGCCCAGACTCACACTTCTACCCATGAGTTCGTTCATACAGCGTGAGGACGTGAGGCGGAGATTGTGATCTCTGAACATCGGTGTGGACGAAACGAGCTCGTCCAGTGACCTTGCGTGTCATTGCGCACACGAAGTGGAATTTGCGTACCACGATGAAAACGGCCTACTATTGTCTCGGTAAACAAGACGACCATACTTGAAAGCGAAAAGATACATGGATATAGACAGAACAGCGATAGTGATTACGTAGCACGAACACAGCAGCGGCACTGAGATACGGGCCATTCGTTGTGAGCGGCGTGTAGAAGATGGTAGATGGGTGACAACGCGCGAAACCGAAGCCCGGACCACGGCTTCCTTCCTGCGCTCTTGTTGTCTCTGTGTGCTTCTTGGATACCTTCACCTCCCCTCTCCGCTCATCCCCTCTTCCCTCCCAACTACCGGCGCTGGAACTGCCCTTGTGTCTCTGACCTGACGACTATATACGAACATGTCGGCATTTACGGTGCATAGCGCGAGTTCGCGTGCAAGCCGACAAACTGGAACACGAACCGGTACAGCGTCACCGCGACTATCACTGTGACTAGCGCTACCATCCCTGCCACTACCGCCGGCCCGGCATCCCAATCATTCAACGTCACCGCACAGTCTGGCAACGAGCGAGTGCGAGATGTGACATGGCAAGGCTTTGAGAACTACGAGGAGCGCGGATGCGTACTACGTCTTCCATGTCTACATGCACAAGGTGTGCATGTGGCATTGATCCTTTGTTGACTATATCACCGCTGACGAATGGTGTAGGTGATTTCTCAGCAAACCAACGTGCAGAATTACCCAACGGCCTGCGACCTGCCTAGTCGGGCGCGTCAGTACAAGCACAGCACATAGAAATCGGTGCGACTCTACATATACCAGCGCTCATCCTTGATACTCCCGTGCCAAATATCAACTGCCGTGTATCATATCTCGATCCCTATTCGTCGTGTATACACCAGAATTTCCGGCCAATCAAAGCTATTTCGTGACACAAGCGTCTGCAGTACAACCCAAACCGACGACGGATCTCCTTAACACAAGAGCAGACTGGGAATCATCTCCCGAACGCTTGGAAGGACAAATCGTTGTATCGTGATGTCCCCTCCATCCCCGTCTTTCTATTCTTCCTTGACACGCCCCGCCCTCCCCTGTTCGAAAGCTTCGGCATCTGTGATCTTCTCTCCCTTCATCGCAGCCCGTACGACAATTGCGAGTGCCGCCATCGCGCACGCTACAGTGAGCGCTATGGCTTCCCAGGACTGGGTTCCGGCGATCATGCAAATCGCGCCAGTCGCGGCGCAGGTAGCGCTCAAAAGTAGCATCCATGTTGCTGCGCGGCGGGCTCCCCTTACGAAAAGCAACGCCGCCGCACCTGTGAAGAGTGTACCGATGACGCCGACGACCGCGCATAAGTCCATGAAAGGAGACGGCGCCATGTTGCCCGTCAAAGCCGTTGACGTACTAAACATGCAGGCTGCGCCCGATAGTGTGATCTGGATATTAGGGTTAGTGATGGATGTATGTGTGAAGAGATGGCTATCATATGTTTGGACTGACCAGGTTGAACCGTTCGGCCGAGCTGCGCTGTCCCTCTACGAGAGTGGCGAGGGAAGACAGTGGAAGGATAGGTATCTCGTGTCTAACTGGTCCTACGACAGCTGATCCATGTACTTAGTCTGATGCCCCGACGAGCGGCGACAACGTTGAAACTTACGTTGCCTATTGTTATCTGCATTGTGCCGGACAGGATAGTCGTTGACCGCTGCCTGAGGTGGGATCTGCAGGCGAGGGACGTCGATGTCTGCGATCGCTGAACCGGAGTGCGTGCTCGTCTCCATTAAAGACATGGCGACAGTATAGATCGAAGACGAGCACTTATATCTGAATGTCTGATAATAAGAAGTGGACGTGTACAGGAGAGCTGAGGTCGTATAGGAAATTGTGGCAACGCTGATCAAACCCGCACAAGCGAGTCACGGAGGGAAGACGAGGAGCAAGGATTAGAGATTTGCGCGGACTGGGACTGACAGTAAGTACTACTCGCCACGTTTACAGGGGCACGATGCAATGCTTTGTCGGTGCGGCACATCTGGGAATGTGTCGCAACGGGCGTGCGGGTGAGAGAAACCGGGAAGGCGCTTCGTGCGGACCAAAGACTGCAATAGGGCCGCAGATTCACTGATGCACTCGAAAACGGTACAAGGCATTCAATCTCTGATTATGTTCTTGAACGGGGACCCTGGCACTGAAAGACGTGCTCTGTTCTGAATACAAATACGTATTGATCCGTGCCACTTCCCCGCGTCAACCTCCTGCAGATGTACAGCCTGCACGTTTGCCCCCACCAATCCCCAGCAATCCAGCCCTAGCGCAAGAACCGAGTCAAGATACACTTTTATATCATAGACACTCGATACTCCGAACCAAATCCTCGGCAATCAACAAACACAAACGAAACTAAACATATGCACAATCGAAACGAAAACGAACATATAGACAAGTAGAAATAAGAGATGAAATGAACGCGGGGTGGATGGGTGATAATAAGAATACTCAGTACAGCCAGATCAGATATCGAGAGAGTAGGACTAGAGAGAGTGTGTGCGCGGAAACAGGAGATGGAAACATGGGAGAGACGGATACACGGGACAGGACACAGCTAGTCGAAGGAGGGTATAAAAGGGGTCGTCGTGAGATGTCGCGTGAGTTCGTCGGGGTGGTCGATAGGTCAGAGGCGGGGATGGGACACATAGAACAGGTAGGGCGGGAAAGGGAGAGAAGTTATATGCAAGGAAAAGGGAGGAAGGGAGGGGAGCGGGAAAAATGGATGCGCCTATCGCTTGGCAAACACCTTCTTGAGTAGCGCGAGTACCTTCGGCACGTTCAACTGCACATACTCGAGGTCGAGCAGGTGCTTGTTGTCTTTCTGCTTCTCGAGTAGGTCGTCGATCTACAGAATACGCCGCGCGTGAGTAAAGATACGATAGAGGAAAGGGGAGAGAGGAAAGTGTACCTTGAGGTCCATCTCAAGAATCGCCTTTTCCCTGCCCTTGTAGTGCAACGCGATGATGAACGTGCCAGGTGTCGGACTGGTGATATTGAAGTAGATATTCGGTCTCCTGTACCCCTCAATCAGCATTCCACCCACAAACGCTCTCAACAGAAACAAGATACGCACCGGTTATCGGGGACATTACTCTCCACAATAATCCCCTCCTTCTCCAACTGCGCATGCGTAAACCTATACGGTCCAAGCACCGCCGCTTTCACAGGCTTCTTCTCCTTGCCCCCCACACTAACAACGCCCACAGCAGTCCCCACTCCACCTTTACCCCCCTCCTTCGTACTAGTCAACCTCACATTCTGCAAGTACGCCTTATACTGCTCCAACTGTCCACGCATATAATTGTTGTGGTCGCAGATCGTCTTGTACACCGCGTCGAGCGAGCGAGTCTCGGCGACGACTTTCTCGCGTAGAGATCCGAGATGGGCGAGTTCGGCTGCGACTTCGTCTTGTAAAAGCGCGTAGGAATCCGTCATGCCATCCGCGCTCGTCACATCTCCAAGCTCCCTCAACATCTCCTTAACCTTGATCCCTTTCCTAACCAACTGCGCGTCCTTGGTGGTGGCGGCTTTCTCGGCGATGGTGAAGAGATCGTGTGGGGCGCGACCGGCGGAGTTGGGCATGGATCGAATGAGTTGAACGAGGATGGATTTCGTTTCCATGTAGAGCATGTCGGCTGAAGAGACGGTATCGGCGAAGGCGGCTTGGATGTCTTGGACGGGCGTTTCCCAGCGCGAATACAGTTTGAGTTCGAGCGTCCTGTTCTCTTTGCGTGGGACCTGAGAAGAGCCTCAACATTCCAACACAGAGAGAAAGTGAAAAAGGTGAAGCGCACCTGCTGCGGTGCCGGGCCAAGCTCGTCCATGAGAATGCGGAGATGCGCCTTGTCGTTCGGGCTGAGCGTATCGATATGCTGCAGTAGAAGCGAATGGGTGTTGTACAGTTCGTTGAGCGTGATATGGATCATGAGGTCCTTCTTCGACAGTGCCATATACTGGTCCATCTGCACCCAACGTTAGCGTTAAGGAACCCAGATAAAATAGGGAGGGGGAGGGTTGTACCTCGAGCGTCTCGTAAAAGTCGCCGACCTCGCAAAGCTGGTTCAGGAAGGCGTTGATGCGTGCCTTATTGTTCTCGACGAAGGGGTTGAGGGTGATCATGTACGCCTCCTTGGCGTATGAGGGCTTGTTCGCCAAGTTCTGGAGCATCTTGGCGATCTGAGAGTAGGAGTTAGCGGTTGAGGCTACTTCGATGAAGAAGGGATGTTAGAGTGAAAGGGACACGCACAAGTGTGAGGGTTCGGCGCGGGTGCTTGGCGGGCACGCCGTCGACGAGCATGTACGCCTGTGGCGTGACAATGGCCGGGTTGATGAAGCGCAGGAAAAAGAAGCCGCCGATAAGTGAACATATGGCATAGTCCGTTGCCTCGGGGTACTTCCGCTATATCCGAACATACCATCAGCGGCTGTCAAGTTACATGAATGGAAGTCGAACGCACCCTAGTCAAGCTACGGATTTGCTTGCAGATCCACCTAATCCCATACGGAACGCTCTCCAAGCTGTCAATAATGGTAACGAGAAAGCTATTGGCGATCTCCATAAGCATCGTCAACCTGGGCGCAATGATCGCCTGAACGTCGGGATTGGCGGTCGCCACATCGGGCGGAACGCCGCGGGGAAGGTTCTCAGGCAAGGCGCCGGTCTCCTCCTCGATCTGGTTGATCATCTGCTCGTAAACCTTGACGGGGTTGATCTCGAGATTCAGGTCCTTGTGCTCGATTAGGGAGTTGATGCGCTCGGCTAGGACGGATTTGAGGTAGGATTGGCCGGGACCGCGACGGGTGTAGGTCGTCATCATCCTACTGACGGGCGTGTTGGCGCGCAATAAGGATCCAAATTCGGTGGCGGAATCGAATTGGGCGGATAGAACAGATTGGAACATCGTGAGCAACAGGTGCTCTTCCCGACTTTCGTACTGGTTTCCATAGAGCGTGAACATGACCGTCTGCAGCAGCGTGTCGATCTCGCTCAACGACACCAGTCTGCACAGCGCAGCCACGTGTCGGGGCTCTGACTGGAGGAGGAAGAAGAGGTTGGAGTATTGGGTCAGGCGGCGGTCGTCGGGAAAGACGCCCTCGTTCGGGTCGACGTCCTCGAGATGCTTCTCCACCTCCCGCTGCTCGTCCAACGCCATCCGGTTCTGGATCAACAGCGCAATCCGGCTGTCCAGGTATCGCACGTCCCGCTCGAGCACAAAGTTCTTCTTGCTCTGCGCGCTGATCCGCGCTTTGAGATCACGCAGCCTCTTCTGAGCTATTATCTCATTCAGTTTCATACTTTATACACTTCGTTCGAACATATACACACCCCGCGCCAAGTCGTCCTCCACCTCGACGTCCTGCTCAGCGGCCATGGAGAAGAGCGCGGTGACGCTGTACCGGTTCGTGTTCCGGTTCGTCAGCCTGCGCGAGCTCATCGGCGAGCTCGCGCCATACTCTGTAAACGCCGACATTGTCGTATATAGTCGTCAGATCAGAGACACAAGGGCGAGTCCAGCGCCAATAGTTGGGGGGAGGAGGGGATGAGCGGAGAGGGAGGTATCCAAGAAGCACACAGAGACAACAAGAGCGCAGGAAGGAAGCCGCGGTCCGGCTTCGGTTCACGCGTTGCCACCCATCTGCCATCTTCTCCACGCCCACCAACTGATAAACCAGTTTCCAGTGCCGCTGCTGTGCTCGCGCTACGTGCTGGTCATTGCTGTGCTACTTATGCACATATGCCTTTCCGTTCTCAATGTCCGTCGTCTTGTCTATGAAGACAATTGGCCATTGCTATCTTTATACGCTAACGCCACTTTCGTGTGCGTGAGCTGACTACGTCGGCGTTCACATTCACAATCTCCGCCTACTGAACTTCCCATAACTTACCTTCGAATGAACTCGCGTGCACGAGCTTCGTCGAGCTTGCATGGCTCCCGTTCGCTCTTCGCGACGGTGGTGTTCTGCGGCAGGGCGACACTAGCGCCTACGCGGACCCACAAACGATCATCTGAGGCAGGTACTCTGCATCAGTGCACTCATCGGTGATCCGGTCGACTTATACCCGGAAGACACTGCGCACACTCCTATACAGTACTCAGCTCAGAGTGTAATATAGCTCTCATAATCTTCTCTCACTGCCAAGTGTACCGTTCCTGCCGCCAAAACATGGGAATATTGGTCTGGGATATAGAATTATATTTGCTCATATGTGGTTCCTGCACATCTCGCTGTCCTAGTTCGAAGAACCCAGGAAGCTACGAACCCTTTACCCTTGACGTGATCTGGCAGTTGGAGCCGCAAGGACAGAGGCAACAACATTCGCAACCCGAAGGCGATGTGATGCTACGCCTAAAGGAGTATTACTGTAAGCGGTGAACACTTCGCTTCGCTTCGTTCCATTGCGAACAAGAGATCATCGGATGTGAATAGTTATCGAGATGACAAGCAGTGTAAACAACAGTTTGTGCTCCTCACGCGCAGTGTTCACTGTGCATGGGGCGTCTACGTGCGCATGGAAGTGCTGAGTGACATCTGCGCTGCTACGGGAGCGATATGTCTGGTTGCGCGAACTAAATCGTTGAAGATAGCAGTGATGGCTATGGTATGCGCTGCTGGGATGCTGGTATCCATGCTGCGCTTTGCCTTGTGGGCGGAAAGGATCGGAGATACTGAGGCCGCAAAGAGCTGCCGCGCTTCGTTGATGAAGCTGAAGACTAGGAGATAGCCAGATAGTTTGTGCGTGGAGAATTGGTGTTTCGTCGATCACTTCAACAGAGGGTCAAACGTACTGTACTGGTTACAGTAGCAGCACAGTCTCGATTCCGAATAATCTGGTTCAGTCAGCTAGCTAATGCACGCTCTGTTGTGATCATGACGGACCAGACCCTGGGCCTAAATGGTCCTTCATGGATAGTTAGTACTAACCCAGCCTCCTATCGAAGATCGATTCACGCAGGCTATGTACAGTTCTGCCAGAGATGTTCACACTCCAATACACATTCTACACTAGTCGAGTGTAATCGGTAAATGAGCCGCGGACTTGTGCGTCACTCCTCTCGGGCGCTATCAATACACCTAAGGGATGTGATACTGAAGATGCAGAGCGTCTACAGTACATATGTATATGCGGGCGCGGCCGCTACGGGCGTTGCACGCGGCTGCGCCGGGACCAGTTCAGCGTGTGCATGACGATCATCATGAAGCATTCAAATCTGCCGTAGAAAGAGGAGAGCTTTAACGATCTGCACGAGGGAGTACGGAGAAGAACGTACGGGTTGGATTTGTGTGGCTGGAGGGTTTTTTTGGCAAATGTTCCCTTGTTCTTTATATATTCGCCTTCGTGGCTACGTACATGGCAGCCCCCGAGAAGGCCGAGCCCGTGCATCCGTTTGTATGAGTCCAAGCCCGTTTAGGCAATGCCCCAGGAGCTGTGCTGGGAGAAAGCGAGCTGCTCGCGAGGTTCCGGAAAAATCTACTTGTGATGCGCATCGCATTTGAGTTGGCACATAATGATACATCTATGTAGGCGCCCGTAATGGCAAGTATTAGAGGCACGCAGCTTCTTTGAGCATGGCACGACAGAATGCCCACTCTTATGCCACCGGGCGGCACATCCAGCGAAGATGCAACAACAGTTCACGGTCATGTTGCTGTCCCGAACATCCGTACACCTGCGCCGGCCGTATGGCACGACCATTATCCCGATCGTCAACACACCTCGGCAAACGTTGAAGGTTGGCATTCGCTCTTCGGTTGGAGAGATGTAGCTGTCATTGCTAATGCCATCCCCTGCAAGCACCAGCACGACTAGTGCATCCATGGCTTCCGTCTCAGCGACGCACTATACACGCAACTCGCTATCAGCGATGGCGCGGCGTAGACCCCAACACGGTACGCGTTTTACAGTTCATCAAGTCTATCTATACCCATTCTTTGACTTGTAGACCGGGTACGCCGCGGCCATATGCATGTTCATCGCATCGACTGCCTTGACGGGAAACGCCCCGCAATCAAGTATCCTCAATGCATGCGCGGTGGTGGGCGTGATCGGCGGGCTCCTCGCGGGTGCAGCAGGGTCGCTTTACACAGGTGGTGCCCATATTGGCGCGACGGGAATGCTGCTGCTGAGCTATGCCTGTGCTGTGACTGGTGCAATATGCATGATTGCCGGGACGCAGTCGCGAACGGCGACGTTGCTTACTGCGTTGTGCGCAGTTGCCATGGTGGGGGTCGTTGTGCGATCGACAAGAACGAGAGTTAGAACTGCGGTTGTGGATGCTGAGGCTGGTATGCCGGATTTATACGCGCGATAGAATATATGACCTCCCAGATGGACTGCGACGCAACGGACAGAGTTCTGACCGAATTGAATGTTCACGTGCGTTCAAATCTGTGATTGCGCGAGGAGCATACACTATAGAGATATCGCTTGCACCACGGGGCTCGCGAGATTCAACATTTTTCTGGAGTACAGCCGTATCTTGACGACGGGCAGATTGTTTATCACATCATCGTACGGGAAGGTCATCAAAGTACACCAAGCTGCCGCCAACAGACAAAGCAAGACATCCGCTATTCGAAGGCAATGCAGCCCCTTAGTTGGATTCAACTGCGCTACATGCCCTGTGAGCTGACGATAAGTGGAATATGACGAAGCACGCACCAGCACTACGTTGTCTTCCATTTCTAACCTGCGGCCACAGAGAAGAACGGGACCACGCCGTACCGAATCGGATTCAGGTTCACGTTATACTCGATAAACGCCGACATCGTCAGACACAATCGTCAGAGAAGAGATACAAACATAACACCAGCGTCAAAGGCTGAGGAGAGGAGGGTGGCGGTATCTGAGAGGGGCAACCAAGAGCGTGGGAAGCAAGCCGTACACGGGCCGACCTGGTCCGGCTTGCCATCAAGCGTGCCGAAGCCGGAAGTCGCTCATCTGAATCACGCCTGACTACCTGACTGCCGACTGGGCTCCGCGCACGACGCCTTGAACCTTCACCGTGCTGGGTGGATGCAGGTTGTGGAACAGATGCAGCAGAGGCCTGCTGGACAGCGGTATGAATCAATATGAGCGTGTCAGCGCCGAACGTGCACGTGAACCCGAAAGTCGCGCGTCTCGTTTCTGTTCTCAAAACCACCACCAGCACGGCGGTCTCGCACGTTACCACCCGAGCAACAGATGGTACAGTGCCACTGTGCCAGGTTGGGAAACGTATAGCTCCGCTTTTGCTTCCAGCGGGATTCGTATCTTACAGTGACATCTGCATCGGACGCTTCTGTTGGACATTGATGTGTCTCTATTTGCAGCTGTTAGTTCTGTGTGATCGGACCGACTATGGCAGAAGTGGGTCTGTACTCGGTAATGCTCAACGGTTCGGCGGGTCAGCGGTGCAGATAGTATCTTGATGCTGCATATGACCGCAGGAGACGACTTCCGTTTTGAAACGGCTGCGGATCTTGGGAACAGTCTTAGGCGCGAGCCTCAAGTACTTCGCATTTCCCGGCTGGAGATATCCTTGCGTCCGCCCCCGTAGCCCACTCTCCTTCACTTGATTGTCGTCCACTCCCTGATCGATGTGCCCATAATGCTGACAGGTCCTTTGATGCGCTACCTGCTGTTCTCGTGTATATTCTCTCTTGCGAGTACCGTGTCAGCCAAGACTTTCACAGTCCCGTCAACCTGGGAGGTATGTGGTATGCATTCAGTCAAAGCCATTGCTAAATGTACATCGGCAGATTACATCGAACCTCAGCCGCGAGTCGCGCGAAACCTTGGCGTACGGTGCTGCCGCGACTCTTTCTCAAGGAATAAATCCATTGGCGGGCCCAACTCCACGTTCGTGTCGCTATCAAGTCCTGGGTCTTTCGACATTCTTCTTAATGAGCACATCTCTAGAGCTCTATCCCCAAGTCCTCAGCAGTTTCTTTTCCGTCCTCGCTCTTGAAGACTATTACAGCGGCAACATCTTCTGGCGCACGGAAGCGACTGATGCTTTAATTCGCTACAACGAGAAATTCGGTCTCTATAGCCTCCCAGCTCAACACGTTTATAGCGACTCTGCCTACTGGGGCCTTACATTATTCTATTCATACCGAACCTACAACTACGGGACACTCCTGGCCCTTGCGAAGGAAGCATACAATGCGACTTACGCCGGTTTCATCACCCCGAGCGCAGCGGCAAGTGGTACCGGTTCAGGACGCAACATAACTTTCTTACCTCCTGTCAACTGCACAAGCAGTAAGTCGACATTTCTCCTATGAGTAGTCAAGTACTCATCTGTATCATCAGAGACCTTCGCTGGGGGAGTGTTCACGGTGAGGTCTTTACTCTGTATACACCCATTGCACCATGATCATTGTTGATCGGCGCGTCCAGTTTCAAAACGTGAGCGACGATACTGAAATCAGTATTTGGGCGGTTGGGCCATTCATGACGTACGTCGCAACTTCTTCTGTGGCGGGTGGCTGGCCGACTTTGCCAGGTTATCTGCGTATTTGTTCGAAGAGACGAAAGATCCCTTCTACCAACAAGCAGCCCAGTTGTCTCTGGAGTTCATCATCAACTATATGTGGAACGGGACCGCCGTCAGCGACACGTTTTACCCAGGAACTTGCGCCACTCTTTACAAGCCCTGGACGGTGAATCAGGCCTGGTTCATAGAAGGTCTCAATTCGGCCAATGCTCCGACGATTCATGCTCACAGCGTTGATACAGGTCTGTCGGTATGGGCAAATGTTACTCAAAACAACACTCTTTTATCTCTGTAAGTACTTGTTGCACACACCTTACCTATACCCATGTCGATAATTACCCACGTTCAACCAGCCTCGAAGACGTGGTTGGGAATGTTACCACCATTCCTGACTGGACGTCATCTCCAGACGGTATACTTGTCACCGGTAAACCTACTTTCCATACCGAACCTGTTGAAAATCCTGACTCAAAGCAATAAGATGCCCAGTATGACGATCCAGGTCTCCTCGTTCGAGGACTTACCGAGGCTTTCATGCGCAACCCGGGAACCGAACTCGCCCGTTACATTGAGACCTATATCACCGTACAGGTATGAACTTTGCTCGTATTTCTGGTTCAGCACCGAAATCATCGTCGTACAGTTCAATGCTCTTGATCACCCGCAGGTGCCGGGATCAAATGCCAGCTACTACTCTCAATCATGGCTAACCCCAGGCACCTCGTCAGTATCCTATTCTATGCTATACACGTGTCGCGGGAACTGAGGTTATAAGCAGGACATTCGACGCTAAAGGAAGCATTGCCGCCCTTGATGTCCTGAACGCTGCTCTCCGTTTCTCACCGAATATGTCAGTTTCATGAAGAACTCATCTCTCGAGTCGATACCCGAACTGACCAATGAGCAGGTCGACTCCTGGTCCTGGACCCGGGCACGATCCTGGTCCCGATCCTACGCTCGAGCCATCAAGAAAGTCTATCGCTATAGGCGCTGTTATTGGAGGTGTGGCTGGGGGTGTGTCGGCCATTGTCGCTGTCGCTGCCGGCTTACTGTTATGGCGTCGTCGTCAGCGTAGTCATCATCAGGACGAAGGAAAAATCGCCGTCGACCCATTCCTCTGGCGTCCCACCTACGAACAGGTCAATAGGTCCAAAACGTATAACGATGCTTTACAGGCGTCAGCAACCCCCGAAATTGTGTCTACGTCCGTGCCAGTAGTTGTGTCAAGGGTGTATGAGCCAAACGAAACGCACGGACCAGAAACGATTACCACGGCCGAAAGGCTACCGACCTTAGTTCGTCGTCTGAATCATTTGCTATCGCGCTGGCCCCAAGTGGAACCGCCGCCGCAGTATGAGAGATAATATTTAATGATGTGTATCGAGTTCAATGGACAGTGTTGACAGGGTTTGACCTTCTGTCATGGCGTTATATGTATATGAAGTGGACACATAATGCCGAGTCTAGTACTAGTGAATGTCGTGTATCATTGCAGGAACTTAGTACAGGGCGTATCCCGTAGCAAGGCATTGACAAGACAAGATGAATGATCCAAACTACTAAGTCTGCGTGCAGGCCAGCTGCACGACTTTTGTTCTCTCTTTGTGGCGGCGCTGTGCCGCACGACGCTAGCGCCTACACGGACCTAGTACAAACGATCACCTGGTGACTGCTCGTCCGCCTCAAGGCAGGCATTCTGCGTCAATGAACTTATCGGTGATCCCGTCGACATTTCTAAGTGATCCGGAGTGTGGTACAGCTCTCATAGGCTTTTCTCACCACTAAGTTGATCTAGGATATACAATCACAGACGCCCATCTGTGGTTCCTGCGCATCTCGCTGTCCTGCAGGCAGCCTTTCGGCTAGAAAGCCACAGGCGCATCGACAACTTTACGCGCGCTGCGCGAACGTACTACAACCTTAACCGATGGGTCAGCATGCGTATCGACGCTTTAGGCGGCTTATTTGCCGCTTTCATCGCTGGGTACCTCGTCTACGGCCCATGACATACCGGCGCAAACAGTACCGGATTCAGTCTGAATATGGCAGTTGGTTTCAGTGGGATGATCCTGTTCCTTGTGCGCAGGTACAACTCGTTTGAGCTCGAAGGCAATAGTCTGGAAAGGATTCAGGCGTATACGCTTATCGAGCAGGAGGAGAAGCCGAGTGCGAAAGGCGTGCCACCTGCGGCATGGCCGACGAGTGGAGAGCTTGTTGTTGAGGGATTGTCCGCGCGTTATTCGCCTGTGCGTATCATACAGTCTTCTTACATCGAAATCTAATCTGACCTGTTTCTGCAGGACGGTCCGCGCGTGCTGCACGAGCTCAACTTCACGGTCAAGTCTGGAGAACGCGTCGGCATCGTGGGGCGCACAGGCAGTGGCAAGTCTTCGCTGACGCTCTCATTACTCCGCTGCATATTCACCGAGGGCACGGTTCTCTACGACGGCCTCGACACGGGGAACGTCAACCTCGATGCGCTTCGGGGCGCAGTCACGATTATCCCACAAGTACCAGAACTGTTGAGTGGCACCTTACGCGAGAACCTGGATCCCTTCGGACAGCACGACGATGAAGCGTTGAACGCTGCTCTGCGTGCCGCTGGATTATACAGCGTTCAGGACCAGGAGATTGAAGGGCGTATAACGCTTGACAGTCAGATTAGCACGGGCGGAGGCAGCCTGAGCGTTGGACAGCGACAGATTCTAGCACTCGCAAGGGCGTTGGTGAGGCAGAGCAAGTTGTTGATCCTAGACGAGGCGACAAGTAGTATTGATTATGATACGGATGCAGTCATCCAAAGGAGCCTGAGGACGGAGCTTGGTGGGGATGTTACGCTACTGACTGTTGCGCATCGGTTGGCGACGATTATGGATGCGGATAAGATCGTGCGTCTCACTCTCCTTCCTTCGAACTGCGTTACTCATATTGTCATAGATGGTACTGGACGCGGGGCGGCTGGTCGAGTTTGATCCACCGAGGGTGTTGCTGGAAAAGGAAGGAGGGTATTTGAAGGCGCTCGTGGACGAGAGTGGAGATCGGGAAGCGCTGTATGCCATGGCGTACGGGAAGAGCGTGTGAGTCAAAGGAGGCGGTATCAAGCGCGGTTGAGAGAAGAGGTTTTGCGTTTCTACAGCTCTCAATGCGCGTATACCCACAGAGAAGTTTGCTTGCATTAATCTACTGCGGTGGCTCGGTTCCCACAAGTGGACCTCAACTCGGCCCTAAGTATACGTATCCTTCTAGGGGGACTCTCCCAGAGAAGTGATAATACGTGTAGCATGACATGTAGACGGCCCCCAGAAAATATTTAGGGAGAAAGCGAAGAGTGTGGACGACCAGGGTTGTAAACAAGTTCAGTGTGCGTCCGTGCGCTGACGGTGGGTCATCGGAAGTCGGAACGGACCCCGTCGGCCCTCTACAGTTCTCGTCATGTCTGCACGAACTTCGATACGAGCCTCCATCACCGACCATCCCGCGTCAAACAGGCCGGTATATCACCCATATGGCTTGGGAACTCCTAGAAGTCTGCATATCATTTCTTGACTTATTTGGAATCCGGCCTCGCTGAAGAGCCCCCAATCAGGTCAGCGAGCCGGGCTACGCCTACATTATCTTGGGCGGATTTGTAGTTGCGGTGCGTGTCGGCGAATGTGTTGAGCGTGAACTGTCGTGCTAACATGAATCAGTTCAGCGTAGTATCTTTGCTGGTGAAAGAGAAGGTGCGTTCAGCTTGATACTCAAAATAATCATCACCGAATCTGACTGGCTATGCTAAGCTATATATCAATGAAGTCGTTCTCGGGACCGGCTTCGGCGTTCTCATGGGTCCCCACTGTGCCAATATCTTCGACCCGCGCAGCTGGATGTCCGACACGAATGCGCTGACGCTCGAAGTCATGCGGGTTGTGCTCGCCACGGGACTTTTCGCCATCGGTGTAGAGCTGCCGGGCGCATACATGGCCAAGTCCGTCAAAAGTTTGATGGTGTTGGTCGTCCCGACTATGGCTATCGGATGGATTATATCCGCTTGTACGTGCTGCATCTTGTGGTTTGACGAAGCACAGAAACTGACCTCCTATATCGAGCAGCGTTTATATACGTGTTATTCCCCCGCCTCAACTTCGTCGCTGGTCTCCTCATCTCTGCATGCCTCACGCCCACTGACCCGATCATCAGCGCAGCCATAGTTGGTGCGTCGCATTCCTCTCTTGTGCATTCATGTCACTGACGTGTGGCGCAGGTGGCAAGTTCGCGGTTAAGCATGTGCCTCTCAACTTGCGTCGATTGATTGCGGCGGAGTCGGCTTCTAATGATGGGATGGCCTATCCCTTCCTTACAATTGCCATATATGTCTTGACTGAGGCCAACACTGGTGTCGCTATCGAGAAGTGGATTATCCTCGGATGGTTGTGTGAGTCCCCCTGTCCATTGCGATTCCCCTCGTCTCGGACTCAATACCGTCTTAGACCAAGTCGTTGTTGGCACCGTTCTCGGCGCCTTACTCGGCTGGCTCTTCTCCCGCGTAATGAAGTTCACGCATCGCAAGGGCTTCATCGACCGCGAATCCTATGTTGCACAATACCTTGCTTTAACGATCCTCACAATCGGCATCGCATCCACCCTCGGTGTCGACGACCTCCTGGCGGCCTTTGCCGCAGGCAGCGCGATTAGCTGGGACGAGCACTTCAACGTGCAGATCGAGAACGAAGTCTTCTCGAGCGTCATTGATTTGGTGCTCAATTGCGCATGCTTCATCTACATCGGCGCATGGTTGCCATTCGATCAGTTCAATGAGCCGGAGCTGGGTGTGACGCCGTGGAGACTTGTCGTGCTCTTCATCGCGGTCCTGTTCTTGCGGAGGATCCCAAGCTTATTATTGCTCTACCGCTGGATACCTGAGATCCGCTCGTGGCGCGAGGCACTCTTCACAGGCCATTTTGGACCCGTAGGTCGTCTCCGTTTGCCCTTCTAGCGCCCTATATTGACTGTGCCTTCTTAGATGGGAGTCGGAGCAATCTTCGTGTCAACCCTTGCAATCATCAAACTCGAAGAATCCTCTGCCAAGACTGAGCAAACCGAAGTCCTGATACAGACGATCCACCCCATCGTCACCTTCGTCGTTCTATGCTCTATCATCGTTCACGGCCTTTCCATCCCCTTCTTCTCCTTCGGCAAAAACGTCCGCGTGCGTACAGTGTCATTGTCAAGGACACTGACGGCCAATCAAAATACGGCGCCGGATTGGCTACTTTGGGCCCGTCGTCCTGGGACGTCGTCGTCGAGAGCTCCCACACGCCCTGCGACGCCTGATGACGACGCTGAGCGCGGTGTCCTGCGGCAGCGTGGCGAATCGGCGCGTAGTGGCGGCGACGGTGATGGCACAGGCGACGATGCAACCATGGACGACGGATTCGGTGCGCAGGAGGAGATGTCGCAGAACGATGTGGCAAAGGAGCCGCATATGCCGCTTGGAGAGGCGGCGATGTTCGTCGAGAACGAGCCGGCTTCACCGAGCGCCGCGAGTGGACGTAGGCAGGGCGAGGGCGAGGATCCGGCTCCACCGTATGATCGGAAGTTGAGCCACGATGAAGAGATACAGGAGATGGGCATCGAGGAGGCTATCGAGCCGGAGCGCGAACGTGAAGCGCGCAACGTGCGCTTTGCTGCCGCATCCGAATAGGACATGCTACTGCTCGGAGCACGCCTTCTTATGTGCTGCCGAGTCACGATTTTCTCCTCGTCCTGTCTGGCTTCCGATTTCGACAGTTGTCAACCGATCTCCACATGTATCCTGTACGGCCAGCCCGCTACTTCGCTTGAATATAGAGTGTTCCCCCAGCGGCGCGGGTGGTTGCTCTCGTTGCTTGTCTACGCTCAGGATGTTCAGTCTACTTCGCTGCTTTTGACAGGCACGCGACGCCAACTCGACGAACGGCTTGCCACCGTATACTAACTGTGCTGGGGGCAGTGACAGCCGACGCCAATAACCTTGCGTTCCCTTCGCGATGGAGGATTCAATGTGCGAACACTTCCGTAGGCAACTGCGTATGTGGAGACGCCACCATCTTAAGGGCGGTGTGACCGGTAATTGACTGTGTCGGCGTCTCAAAGTGCATCCCGGCTTGTGCTTCTTTGTAATCGGTCTGTGGATAACACCGGTCAATGAAGTTCAGCGCCTGACACACCAATCACTATAGAGTCCGCCAAGATTCCCCGCCTGAAATTCCGGATCTTCCCATGCATAGATTGCTTTGCTATAAGTTTGGGTTGGCCTTGGTTTGGCCATGGACGCAGCGTACTCTGTTGCCTCCATTGTCATGGCCCAGTATTCCCACTACTCTCAGCCGGACCCAGACTTTTTGCGATTCAAGGAGGCAAACCCTCCTCCTCGGCCGTCAATCGCTGAATCAGACGAGGAGGTGATCAAGTCCGCACGGTTGCGCACCATAGACACTTGGACACCAAATAATACAGCGGCTTTCAAGCCATATCTTCCCGATGGCAAGTACATTCTGCGATGAATCCGTGTGGTCTAGATTAACCAGCGCGACGTGCAGATGCGAAGTATCAAGTTGACGACCACACTGTTGCAGTTCAGGGCGGCGACATAACCGTACGAGTGGTCATTCCCTCTGACTCGAGAGGTGCGACGTTCCCCATGCTCGTTTATATTCATGGCGGAGGTGCGATGAATAACACGGCTAGAATATTCGTTCGTTTCTCAGCGTCAATACAGCGTGGTTCGCAGGCAGCATTGATGCGTGCGACTATGAATGCCGCGTTTTGGCAACAAAGGCACAATCGGTGATCGTCAACGTCGGATACCGGTGAGTACATGCATTCTCGATTTGCGTCAGAACAAGCTTGAAGGGACGTCATGCAGTACATCTCCTCACCCAGAATGTGTTGAAGACTGCTATGCGGCCTTGAACTGGGTATGTATCTGCGAAATGACTTCGCTTTGCTTCAGTTCTCATTCTTTCTGAAGGCGATCAACAATGCTGCAAGTCTCTGTGCTGACGTTACAAAGGGTTTGATCGTCATGGGAAGCTCTGCCGGAGCGCATCTTGCAGCAGTAATAGTTCGTCGTGCTCGAGACGATCCGACCTTCCCCGCGAGGATCACCGGTCAAGTGCTGCAAATACCTGTATTGATAAACCCGGATATTTATCCCGAACAGTAAACGATACATTCCCTATATCTCACCTGCGGTTATTGATACTGTGCCTGTGTCCAGACTGAAGGATCAGTTACTATCGTTGGAACAGAACGCCGATACCGATGGATTTCTGGACGCAGAAGATGTCCATCGTGGCTGGAGTTAGTACTTCCTTCTTGCAAAGACGATCAAGCCTGACACTGACATTGTGTACTCAAGGATTCTTAGGTGGCAATCCTAGAGACCCCGACGTATCTCCACTCCTGGCGCCATCTTTGGCAAAGCTGCCTCGGACGTTCGTGCAAGTAGACGGTCTAGATCCACTACGTGACGAGGGCATCCTCTACGCCGAGCTCTTGCGTGCAGCCGGCGTCGAAGTCAAGCTCGAGATGTGAGTCAGCTGCCAGTTGCACGCCACGTTCATCATTCATGGTGCATGATGCTCCAGCTATCCCGGCGTGCCGCACGCCTTCGAGTACATGATGCCTGATACGCCATTGGCGAAAAAATACGTCAAGGACACACACGATGCTATTATTTGGTTACTCGTTTAGCCAAACGCAGCGTCTCTGAATCGTCTCTGTGTACCAAATTATCTCAAAGAACAAAGAATAGACTCTACGGCGTGCCCATCGCCCGTCAAACATGCGATAAGAAGGAACATAATCTCACGACCATCTCCCGCACAGAACGCAGAGAGCGCTGAGAGTACAGTCGTACTAGAGCGGTAAGAGTCATGCGCCAACTGACGAAGTGAGCCATATGAAGGTCGCAGATGACTGCCTCACCTTCGCCTCGACCGTTCTTCATGTTATCCTGCCTATCCTGTCGTCCATATGACCCTACCCTCGACCCTTCATGAGACACCCGCTGCATCGTGTTGTAGGGCTTCTTCGTGCGAGTACGTCTTGACGCCGGCTTCGTCGCGTATAAGAGCTGTTCTGTCCTCGTCCGTTTAACCCAACCATGTAATCCATCTCACCCCGGGGAGGTACTCGCTCCCTAGGACGATGTGCCGGCCTGCTCGACCTGGTGTGAGTTCGTTACTTGCTCTCGTATACTCGATGCTCATCCTCATTCTTTCGTAGAGTCCAGCCACAACGATCCGCTCGGGGCCTCCCCATCCATCTCCCTTCGACCTCTTCACCGAGTCGGAGTTCGCTCTGTCGGTACGTCATCTCGTCCTCGTCTGTGTCCGATGCTGATTGAATCTTTTTTACAGCTGTTACTGGCACAGGCGATCGTATGCATCATGCTTCAAGCCCTGTCACTCATTTATCACCCTTTCATCATTCTCCCTCGGCCATGGTACGAACGCCGCGTCGCGTTGACTGCAGCCACATATTCTGCCTCTGTACCACAACTTGGTATCTTCATGGCGTCTCTATGACATGCAACATGACTAGTATCCATGCTCCAAAGAAAGTGCTCGAGAAGCCACATAAGTCAGAGCAACACAGAGTACATAACTGCATAGAGTTCCTACTCAGAAGTCGCCAGCGACCCGTGATATATGCCCTTGCGAGAGTCCGGATAAGTCGCTAAGCCATCACAGGCGCCGATGCTGCTATCTTGGGAGGCAAATTGGTGACTAGAACGATGTACGGAGAAAGCGAAGATGATCGTGGAAGGAAGCAACCGCTGAAACCTGTGTGGCCCGTGTCGGGCTGCTGCGCTCGCGGCGCGTCTGTGGCGTCGCCGCGGCTTGACCTTGCACGTCCACCACCAAGCATCGGCTCGCGGCAGTATTCTCACCTCTTGAACGTGTTACATTCTGCCTTGTCGCAGCTTCTTAGCTCCATCTGTGTTCAGCTGCTGCGTGAAGTCCTGCGAGAATTACAAGCTAGACTACCTTCAGCAACTCGCCCGAACGAATGGACGAGGTTGAAGTTGACGGCGGCTGGGAGACGCTCTCGCCGCCTCCGTCCGAAACAGGCGCTGTTGTTTTCTGGGAGGATGGCGACTGGGGCTCTGTCGCAGATGGTAGCTCAGGCCCAGGGCTTACCGGGCCAGCAGAGCCTATCGCATCACCGACTGTCGGAGATAACGTGCCACGCCCTCACTCATCGCCAACGTCTTCGGGCGTGGCTCTGGCACATGAAGCTCTGGAATCCCAGTCGGATATATGGGGACCCACTTCTCATATGAGCCAATCCTCCACCATTAATAGTTTTGTGTCTCATGATGAGAGGAACCCTTCCTGGCAAACCTCTGTCACCCCATGCATAGAGCAAAGTCCCGAGCGATCTGGCGAACAGAACACCGACCGTTCGACCTCTTCTACATCACCAGTATCGGATTCCGAAGTCATGATGTCAGACGCTTCTCAATCCCAGCATCACTTTGGGCAAAACTCTCTACCGCCACAGGAGCGCCGTATCCGGATGCATACTAGAGATGCCGCGGAGTCATTCTCTACGAATCTGCGGATGAGCGCACCTTTCGTTGACAAGGATGGTTCACCTGTCTTTGTCGGCTCAGCGCTAATCGACGGTGCGGTATACCCATGTAAGGTTACGCTCGCGCGGCTTGGTGAGGCTGGAATAACTCCAGTGCGCGTGCCGCTTGGAGGGCGGGAGTTGGTGCACCACGGAGTTTACGAGATTTTATTAATTGACGAGGAAACGATGGAATGGGTTGGCGCAAGGAAAGGGCGGCTACCTTTCGGGCGCGCTCCAGTTGAGGGCGGTTATAGTGAGAGCTCGAAGAGACTTTATTACGCTGCAACGACTCTCGACGGCTATAGGGTTCCGGGGAGGACGCGGGAACATGAGGTACCTTGTTCATCTCTTGTCCAGTCTGTGATAATCTTAACCGAATCATACATAGGGCGCCAACTTTTCATGGGCTGGCAAAGAACTTGTCATGCGCGACAACTACGACGTACTGTACGTTTTACATTTTTCATGTTATCATCTGCTCATCTGCAACTAGATGCTGGCGCCCTCAGTACTATTTGCCTCACCATAGTCGAGACCCTAATAACCCATTGGTCGCACCTTTCACGGATAAAGGTGGTAAAACGCCCGTGTATGTTGTTTCAGCGCCGTTGGGGCGAACCCGTCAACCGGGTAAAGCGACCTTTCACGGCGACAACCAAGTACGCGTGCATTTGCCTAATGATGGAAAGGAAGTCGATACCGACTGGGCTTCCGCTGAACAACCGGTTGAGATTCTCAACATCGATCCAGATATCATGGAGTGGGTACCCACCCACCACGGCCGCCTTCCAATCGGAATGCAGCCCGTAGAGGGAGGATATGACCATGATGATCGACGGTTCTATCACGCTACGTATGTCTTCGACGGTTGTATAGTTCCAGGGAAGACGGGGGAGCATTTGGTGAGGGCATCCCACTGCGATACATTCATTCAGTCTCTAACTGACCTGATGTCGGTTAGCATGGAGCGCGCTTTCCATGGGGTGGAAAAGAGCAGGGAGTTGAATGTGGTTACAAGATACTGTTCGTTGCGCTTTCTATTAGCATCTGCTGCAGAGTTCTGACACGGTTGTCTAGCTGCTGGAAGCGCAGACCCGAGCTCAAGGGTGCTCATACTTGGCTGGTTCCTCCACCACCGCTTCTGCTTGCGAAGTGCGAGATGCGCTCCGAAGATAAACGCGACGACGGTGGCATATGTGCAGGCGTTGCGCGCCACGACGATGGCTCTTATCACCCGGGTTCTGTGTCTCAAGAAGCTTCCAACATCAGGGTCTATCCACATGGCGGGCGCGCTATCATGGACTTCTCTGACTCGTACGATGTTCTCAGGTTCGACGAGGATAGGATGGAGTGGGTCTGTCAGGTGAAGAATGGCGAGGTTGCGGCGGAGCGGAGACCGGTCGAGGCTGGATACGAGAAGAGCGGCGAGAAGCTGTTCTTCGCTCGGCACAATCCATCCACTCCGTACATCTACGGGAAGACTGGGAAACATTTGGTCAGTAGTAACCTATGCGCAGCATTCTGTGGGGCTGTTAATCTGATGCCCTATCAGAAATCGGGACACTTCGTCCAGGATGGCAAAGAACTGGTTTTGCACGCTAGCTACGACGTACTGTAAGCTCATCTACACCTTGAAGCCTACTTGCTGTTTCTCACACTCAACTGTCTATAGATGCTGGAGGGATGACTGATTGTACTTCTACGATATTCATTCCGCAGCGGATTTATATTATAAACACATATAGCCAAGCATATCGTTATTTGTCTACTTTGAGAGGATCACGGATTTCACTTCAAAGCCCGCGAGACCAAAAACTCCATGCTATCTCGTCGCTCCAATCAAGTCGAAGCAATTTATAATTGCTGATATACCACCCATCGTCACACACCACTCGCCCCATCAGGGAAACGCCTCCCCCGTCAAGGCCTCTCAAGGAGACTCAGTGAGTCTCCTTGAGAGGCCTTGAGCCTTGAGTGCCTGTGAGCGCTCTTGAGATTGCCTTTACTTATCTCCGTCTCAGCGCAAAATCATTGAGTCTCACAGAGCGCTTCCTGAGCACTCGTGAGTGATTACTATCGCTCAAAGTATACTCAGACAGGCTCCTGTTACAGTCATTGATAGTAATCACCGCTTATATTGCTATTATTTCCGGTTTATTTCACACGCGAGATATGTTCCAAAAGCATTATATTTTCAATATTATAGCGCAAATATGTAAAAGTAAGATACTACAAAACTGAGCACAGAGCCAGCCGAGGGAACTACCAGGGCAGTTCAAAGGATACACAGTACATGTAGATAGGTGGAAGATGAACATAGTGGGAGGGATACCGAACCGTACAAGCCTACATACGAGGGTCCAACGGCAAAGAACGAAATTACTTGGCTACTGCGTAGTGCGACATCGAAGGCCAATTAATGACCACAGCATAGCAGTTATTAAGAATCCTGTAGAATGCACAGATGAGTGCGAGCTATACCATGTCAGATGAAATCCACTTACTTACAAGTAGATCTACCACATGCAACCAGATCAGAGAACCAGAACCTGTGGTACTAATTAGCCTGGAATAGTAAAATCGTGCATACAACATACCGACTGACGAACGTGGAGGCCAAGGTCGCAGTCGCGGAGAGGCAGTGATACGACATACCTGAATACAAGATACGGTGAGACGCAATGGGCCCGAGTCACACCTACGTGATAGTCGTAAGTTTGTTGTTGTGGAAAGAATTTCCACGAGACGATTGGGGCGTGACGAACCTGGGGTGGTGTGCGAGACCTATTGCAAGGGTTAACGACCAAGGCACCACATAGAGAGCTACCTGCAGATACTGTTAGCATCAGAGATTGCAAGTAGAGGTGCGGCATGTTTGATTAACACGCGAGGCGCACCGAGTCTGCCCCATCACGGAGGTCGCGGAGCACCTATGTGCCGCAAGACGAAAACAAGAGTGCAAATTCCGGCGGCGTGCTAGACTGTGTGCATTGACTGGCGCAAAGGACAAAGGAGAGAGGGCGAGCAGGAGGGAGGGGGAAGGAGGGAGGGAACGTGGTTGTGGGTTGATGGAGGTTGGGGAGGGAGAACGTCGTGTCGCGTCGCTGAGTCCCGATCGAATCCCCGGCAGATGCCGAATGACTCATTTGTTCCGAGTTCCTCCGGGGGGCAGCGTCATGCATGCGAAGTCGACTTGTCTTCTTCCCATCTCTCATGCTCTGCTGCCCTCCCCCCTCCCACCTCGAGCGACGCGCCAACCGGGTATGTGAAGTGTCGCTTGTTCTGCTCTGCACCACATTTCGGGCTTGACCATTTCTTGAGGTGGCGGTTCACCATGTCTCGCGCGTCGCCCAGGTGCGTGCCACCTTTCTACGTGTCGTAATCATGCGCTCACGATATCCCGCAGGGCGACTTTCTCGCAGGTACTTATGTATTGTTGAAGATGAAAAGGGCAGCCCTCTCTAACCTTCACTCTCGTCACCCCTTGCCGTCGCCTTGCATCCTTTCCCTAGCCCCAGCCCTTATCCCACTCTTGTTGCCCCGACAATTGTCGTTGGCCTCGAACGAGATCAGTATTCATGCTACTTTCAGGTTGCGGGACTTACGCGGCACGCCCAACATGGGCTGCCAAGTCGTTTCGCTAGGAAGTCGGCATCTCGACTTCTGCACCATCACGCATGAAGCTTCGAATTTCCGCCCCCGTTCTATCGCCGCACCTCGCCCGCCTACTACGTCAAGGTCAGCGGAGAATCCAAGGCTTCGCCGCCCATCGCGAAGCCTGTGCCCCGGCACTCCGTGCCTCCGACGCAGGACCCGTACCTCGCTGCTGAAGAGGTGGGTTGCGGCCGGCTCGAGCCCCTACAATATAGTTGTTATTCGGCCTTCTTCTTTGTATCTTGTGTCACTATTGCTGTTCGATTAGCTGGATGTATTGCTTTAGAAATATACACTCAATACAATCGTCAATTTTTGCTTGATGAAAGAGTTCTTGTGTTCGTATGCTATACATGACATCGTATGTATTCGTTCATTTTGTCCTGACTGCTCTGGTAATCCTATGTACGTATATCACGAATACATCTTGATTGCTTAAAAAGGCAACCGTGTCTTGATGTTTTGCTCTATTTGAAGGGAACACATTGAGAACTTCGACTTAGACACTGGCATCCGATGTTGCCTGTTAGTACGCCTTGAGTGCGCTGTGAGCTCGTGAGCAGCTGCTGAGCTGCCTTGAGCGGGCCTTGAGCTCGTTAGCGGCCTTGAGATGTTTCAAGGCCTTTAGCGATGCTAAGCGGCATCGTCGGCCCTGAGCGGCCTTGCCTAGGGGGGCGTTTCCCTGATGCCGCCCACCCGTTCTATGCGCCTGATGCCTTTCAAAGTCGTCATGAGAAACCTTATCTCATTGGCCCATATGTGACTCATGTACTGGTTTGGGTAAACAAACCGCGCGCCACAAAGGTGTACAGAGGTGATTCTCCCATCCGAGGCCTCAATGTCCTTCGCAAGACTGGACCAGTATCCTCTCCATCGCTTGCGAGATCTCTCGTACCGTGCATTTGTTATGCGTAGACGGCATAACGCTGGCGCAATGGACGGCTGCCAGACCAATGCACGCAAGTATGCAGGAGATGCAATGTCGAGAGTGAGCTCCTCGAGAGATGGGAAAGTGCATGTGCGAATGGCGTCTATCACTGCCGATTGCTCAGCGCGGCAAAGAGATAGGTCCATTTTCTGGATGCTGTTCGCGTGTAGGAGATGAAGGAAGACTCTCATCACTTCCATAGCAGGAAAAGTGACTGTTTGATCGGGTTCGAGAGGATAACCTTTGCGGCGAAAACGCATTGATATGCAGATGTGCGGCACGTGACTTTTGGCCGGCCACACTCTGTCAATGTTGACAAGGCAAGAGAGGCCAATGTCAAGTTTCCTGTAAGAGATGCCAAGTGCCAGACTCTCGTGCCCCGAGTGGCTTAATTGTGGGCGCATGCAATGCAGGAGAGAGATCGCCTGAGACATGAACTCTGTGTTTTCATCCACGCAAATCTCTCTCACGTAGTAGTGAATGGTGGCATTGGGTGGGGCCGTGATACTGCTGAGGACTTTAGAACAAAAGCGGAGAGAGCCATCAAGACCGATGTGACGCAAAGAAGGCAGAACGATGGCATCACTGGCGGAGGTACGGGTCAATATCTCGGTGAAGGCGGCCTTGGCGTGACTGGGTAGGTCGTCGATTGCAAAGCGGAGTTCTCGAAGATGAGGCGCATGGCGTACAGTATCCAGGAAGGCGGTGAACATAGTAGGCTGGAATCTTGCTGATACCTCGGGCCCGCTCATATCTAGAGCCAACGAGCTCAGGGAGGGGGCCACGAAGATGATTTCGGGCTGATGGTATCTCAAATAACGCAAGTGAGGGAACTTGAAGTGCATGGTTCGTCCGCCAGCGGAATCCGTAGGTAGCCGTACGTGCGGCAGCAGGACCAACGTCGTCAGGCTTCGTCCAAATCCCGGCATCTCAAGAACGGAAAGCCAGTCATCGTTGTATATTCGAGGGTCATGGTAAGTGTGGATCAAGTCGAAGCATGCAATACGATCGGAGTGGAGGTGGGCCAAGGCTTGTATAGTCAAGTACTGCTTAGAGCGAGCGGCATCGCTCGCGCCGATGTAACCATCGCCAGGTAGAATTGTCAATGGGGCGTTGCGCGCACGCTCAAGAAATACGCCCGTGGCTGCTGGTAGGCTGGATACAATCTTTCCCCAAAAGTGACTGAAGTTCAATCCGATATTCCGCCAGCGAGAGCAAACGTGCGTGAGAAGGACACAGCACAAGTACGGCTTCTTCTTCTTCTGGATATACCGGGGAGGGTTTATATCCGCGGAGATGTTGTAGATCATGCAAAGAACCTCAACGGGAAGCGTTTGGGCAATGGAAAGTGGTTTAGAGTACCTTCTCGACAAGTTCAGCGGGAAGACGAGGACAATATTGTAGTGATACGCACTTGGCACTGCGCTTGATGTATCGTCGTAAGGCCATAGCACAAGATAGGTGTCTTTCTGGAGAGGGTATGTATCTGGTAGAGGAGATGCTGAAAGTGCCTATCCAGTTGACGGCAGAGGGTTAAGTAGGCCTGACAGCACTGGTAAAGCACCGCCGCTAATACTAGGATGGTTGCTGTTGTCATTGATATAGGAAATACGCGAAGGCTGTACAGCGTGTGGGCCGGAAAGACGTTGAGTTGGAGCCAAAAACGGTAGAGTCTGATAGAGTCGCGATCATGGGAGGGACCAAACTTCGCGAGGCGCTGCAGTCGGTGCAAGCGCGTGGCGGTCCTGGACTCGGCAGTCGCCGTGTCTAGCTCACGCGTCGCTTGACGCGCTTGAGGCTCTTCAGGCTCTTGTGTGTTATTGAAGTAAACTCACAGTTTATCGTAATACGACATTGTCGTCATCGGGTTCACTGCTACAATTTCTGAGGCTGATAAGTTGCTCCATAGTTCGACCAGAACACGCAAGTTACGTAGTGCCAACGTGTCCGTCTACTTACTACAATCTGGGTCGAAGGGTCATTCAAACAAGAGAGTATCTTATAAGATACAACAGCATCTCCATGGCAGTAGCTAGAAGTGCTTCTAATCGTCATCTTCGCATGGATTATAGCTCTCTTGTGCCATCAAGCCGCCCCTCATCCATGTCACGTCGTCTTTCCATCCGAG
Source organism: Peniophora sp. CONT (assembly GCA_001632445.1). Lineage (NCBI taxonomy): Eukaryota > Fungi > Basidiomycota > Agaricomycetes > Russulales > Peniophoraceae > Peniophora > Peniophora sp. CONT. The sequence continues at coordinate 80,068 of KV424493.1, read as the reverse complement.
ACCGTGCAACCACTCATCGGAAACATCAATTTCATCCACAACCTCCTTGACCAGCCTGCGCGTACGCGCAATCCCGCTGGCATTGATTAGTTGAAGTCGTATTATGCCGCGCGTCGCCCAGATTCGCTCGATATACACGCTAGAACGTACAAGTCGTGCGAGGCAGAAGTGTATGGAAGTGATTTGCCCTCGGCAAGCCTCGATGGATCTGAGAAAACTCGACCAGATCTCTCCTTCTGGAAAACACCCCCATGCTCACTGAGCGTCAGTGAGTCTCAGTGAGTCTCAGTGAGTCTCAGTGATGCTCAGTGAGTGTGAGGGCTCGTGAGCGGCCCTGAGGAGGTTGAACCTCAGCCGGAATTCAGTTCGCACTCACTGAGACTCCCCAAATCACTCAGTGAGGCTCAGTGAGTCTCAGCAAAGCTCAGTGCAGCTCGACTACTCAATCAGCCATATTGTTCACTCTAAAATGTCATCAAATGATAGATAATAAAGAATTGATTTTAATTGACATTTAAATACATATACATACAGGCAGCCGAAGAATCCAGTCTAGGAACTGTACATAGAGGAACCATAATAAACAAGAGATGGAGTAAGGGCACATAGCACCTGTACATATAGAGAACGAGCTCCCTGCCTCACACAAACCGTAAAGAATACGATAATACCATACCCATGCTGGGTACCATTCACGCGAACAGCATCCCGACAGGTATGCCACCTAAAAATGTGTCAGTACATGTTCCTTCCCTCAGAATATCGACCCTTACCTTATCAGGAGGGAAGTACAGGGCATGGGACCGAGCAAGTATGCCACATAGCTAGCTGTAGAGAACATCAGCATAGGCGCAGCACGGATGGGGGTGCGACATACCTTGGTTGAACGAATGTCACCGTGACAGGTATTGGCGACGCCAGCACGAAAAAATGAGCCTAGAAGTATTGTTAGAAACGCGCCAGAGGTAGGGACAGACAACGCACCTAGGCGCCGACCGAGTCTGCCATGTCACCAGTGCCGAGTCTGCGAGCCAGGCGACTCGCGAGGCGCAGCCGCAGCCCTACGCGCAAACGTCAGTAAGAAAGCGCGGAGGAGAGGGAGGACGGGAGGACGGAGGAGAGACGGGAGGACGGGGCCTGATGGTGGTTGGGAAAGAAGGAAGTGGAACGATGACGCGTCGCGAAGTCGCGCTTCCGAGAACTCGGCAAAGGCCGAATGACTCGGTCGTTCCGAGCTTCTCCGAGCAGCCGCGTCAGCCGCGCAGAGTCGACCGACTTTCTTCTTTCCCCGCCATCACGCCCGGCTCCTTCCGCCCTTCCTCCTCCTCCTTGCCCTCCCTCTTCCATGCGTCTGCCGCAGGCCGTAGTTCAATGACGCTCGGGATCAGGTCCCCGGGGTCGTTCGCCTGGTCTCGTGGAGTCGTCCTCGGAGGGCGGGTGACGTGGCACCTCGACGCGCCTTGCGCGTCGCCCGGGTGCGTCGCGCCTTCAGTCTCAGTTATTTGCAATACTGACATTGTTTGTAGGCTGAATGTTTACGGGTTCCATCTGTGCTGAGCGCGGCCGAATGCCACTCAGTTCACCACGCTCGAGGAGGTTTGGCAGGAATATACGTACTTTCCCCCCATTTCCTTACGCTCATTTCGGTGACGCTGTATCCTGTACGATAATGTGTTACATCCTTTTCTTCATGTCTTACTTGTACCACTGATAAATATAATTTTGATTTTTGGTCAATATCGACAGTCTTCATCTGAATTGGCATGTAAAGGGATGTGTTTTGTAAGCTTTGCTGGATGCCTGTGGGCAGTCCTGGTTTACATGTAGCTTGCCAGACTTGGCTGCGAGTGCGGTATCCCCGTCTCTTGGCCATAGTGACCGACTGGTACTTGCCGGCCAGCTGCTGCTCATGCATCATGAGCAGCCCTGAGCGGGTCCTGAGCTGGTCGTGAGCAGGAGGGCTGCCTGACTCTTGCTGAGCGGCGGGTGACGCGCCATGAGCATTGCTGAGCAAGATTGGCCGGTGATCGGCCCTGAGACCCGGTGAGCACGGGGTTGTTTCCCAGAAGTCCCCAAACATGTTTCGATTTGACGCGCTTGACGTTCACAACGCGTAGGGAGTTCAGTGCTGGCGATGTGGACGGCGATTGGGCTAGAACGAGTAAGTGAGAGGGAGAGGCGATGTCGATGGAAAGATCCGTGAGGGACGTGAACATGCGCCCGCGCAGCGCGTCAAGTATCTCCGAATGCGCAGTGCGGCAAAGCGTGAGATCTAGCGCCGACATGTTGTCCGTGTTGACGATATCGAGGAATGACCGGATCATGGTCATGTATCGTGGACGCGCAACTGACTGGTTCGGTGTCGAATCCAGGTCTTCACCGGCAACGAAACGCAACGATATACAGACGTGGGGCTGGTACATCTCCGCTGGCCATACTCTGTCAAGATTGACGCGGCATGACAGACCGAGATCCAACTTATGGGACGAGATCCCGAGCACCAGGCTCTGGTGTCCCGACCACCCCAACTGTGGGCCCATCCCGCGCAGGAGGGATGTCATGCGAGATGCAAAATCAAGGTCATCCTCGATGGCAACCCAAGCGGCATAATAGTGGATCGTGATGCTGGGAGCAATCCGAAGATAATCCAAAAGCCTCCGGCAAAGGCTCGGAGAGCCGCTAAGGCCGATGTAATGCAAAGACGGAATGTCGACGATGTCTTCAATAAAAATGGGGGTCGATATATCGATGAAGAAATCATCTGAGCATCTCGGCGTATTGTCCGCTGCAAATCGGAGCTCTTGAAGGTAGGACGCATGCCGAATAACATTGAGAAAGACTCGGAATTGGATCGGCTGCCATGGCTGGCTGGCGTATAAAGGGTGACTGTTCATGTCTAAGGTCAACGACTTTAACGCTGGCGCCACAAAGAAATGATTGGGATTGCTGTACTGCAGACGTTGTAGACTGGGGAGGCAGAGTGGAGACCCATCAAGAAGGTTCGCGGGCACGTGGACCCGAGATATAAGAACCAGTGTTGTCAAGCTTTGCATAAACCCCGGATGAAAGAAGAGGGGGAACCAGGTATATGTCATCTTCTCCGAGCCTCTTGGTTCGTGGTCGCGCGATAGATCCAAACATTGTATACGATGGACCTGAGAGTATGCGAGAGCTTGAACAGCTAGACGCAGTTTGACGCGCTCGTCGTCCTTTAGATGAAGCGACCCTTGACCGGGCCGAAACGTGAGCGGGGCCCCGCGAGCTCGATCGAGCGCACCCGCGGCTTTAGGGATGCAAGATATTATCTTCCCCCAGAAACCAGGGAAGTTGAGCCCGACATCTCGCCAGTGGCGACAGACATGAGTGAGCTGGACACAGCCTAGGCGTTCACAATGATCCCATTCACCGAGGGCAGGAGGGTTGAGGTCCGCGGAGATATCGTAAATCAGATACAGCACGTCGACGGGAAGGGTTTGGGCGATGGACGTCTGTTGACGAGACCTCGAGGCAGTTCAGCGATGGAGAGTGTGCTAAGGCAGTGCAAATATATTCACCTAGAGATATGCTTCACGAGTCGCCATAAGTCCTTCATCTTGAACGATCAGGATTAGATATGTTTGGGCGCAGTTTGAAGAGCGAGGGGATGGGAGCGCTGCTGAGTGTAGTAAACGGCCGGAGAGTCGAACAAGACGGCCTTTATGTAGTATGCGGCCACGGTGAGCTGGCACTCTTCTATTGTGACACTGAACGGCGAGCATTTGTCCCAGAAAGGTAATAAAGCTGTACAGCGTGCGATCGAATTGCCCAAACACGCCGCCAGAAGCGAGATGATGGTGGGAAGGTCCAACCTTCGTGAGGCGCTGGCAGCTGCAGCCGGCGCTCACGCGGCAGCGCATCAGCCACAACTTTGACCTGAACGTCGATGATACACTCGCGACTTCTTGTTCGCTAGTCCTCTTCGATTTACCGTCCGCGACAAGATCTATATCTCAACTACCACTGCATCGCTTTGAGGCTAGTTTGCCTGTGATGACCCGTGATAAAGCTGCCCGTGGTCGCTCGACTAGTGTGAGCTCGTCTGCGTCCGCGGATTCATTTCAACTATTATCTGAGGGCGAGGACGACTGGGACCAACTTTCTGCGTCTGTCTCAGATACAGGTGCCGCAGTAGTCTCGGATGACGAAGAGAGCTACGCCGCGGCTAAGCGGTCGGATCGTGCAGAGAGTGCCAGGCCTGGCGGGGCGATCTCGCTTGTGTCGAAAGGCCTGCCCGCGAGCCCATTGCTGAACACGTCCGAAGTTCTTGCTGTATCTCATGAGGACAGCTCAGATACTGCATTGTCGAAAGGCTCCCGCTCGGCAGCCGCCACCCACACTGGCGAGCAGACCGTATCAGTGAACGCATCCAATATCGCAGATGCTAGTCATCAGCAGCTTCAACCATCTGAGTCTAAATCTGGAACGATTGGCGTCGATGATGGGCCCGCTATGCTGATATCCATGTCCGTGCCTGCCTCTACCAGTCCCGCGCAGGACGAAGGCTCTTCGCAGAGCATGACCCTGCTGCCGGACTCTCCGCTGATTGAGCGCATCGGCGACTCCACAGTTGCCACGCCTCTGACTACCAATCACCCTCATCCACACCCATCGATTCCTCCTCGAGAGAAACGTATCTGGATGCACACAAACCGCACTCTATCACAAAGCCTGATCGCCACCGCACCCTTCAAAGACGGTGACGGCTCGCCAGTCCTAGTCGGCTCAGCACTCATCGACGGCGAAGTTCGCCCGTGCAAGATCACTCTCTCACGTCTGGGCGATACAGGGTTTACCCCAGTACGCCTGGCTTACCGAGGGAAGGAGATAGTGCACAACGGTGTATACGAGGTTCTGAAGGTTGACGAGGATACGATGGAATGGGTTGATGCGAAGAATGGGAGGTCGCCGAGAGGGCGCGCACCTGTTGAGGGTGGGTACGATCGGGAGGGGAGGAGGCTGTATTATGCTGTTACGACGATAAGGGGGTGTAAGGTTCCTGGGGAGACTTCTGAGCACGACGTACGTCTTCGCTCACTGGCTTCTATCGACCTGCGCACTTATTGATACATATATACAGAACGCGCATTTTGCTTATGGCAGCAAAGTGCACGTCAAGCGAGAGGACTACGAGGTCTTGTGCGTCTTTTTGTACCATCACCTCGCGGAAAATGCTCACACTTCTCCAGATGCTGGCGTCCACAGTACTTCGTTCCCGACATCACGCAAGATCCCTGGGACGTCGAACATGCACCTTTTACAGACTCTGACGGCCAAGCGCCAGTCCACGTCGTTTCCGTCCCCTACGGCAAGACCCTTCAACCTGGCAAGGCCACCTTGTACCCCGATGCAGCGCGTGTGCGCATCCCATACCTATGGCGGGAGGTCGAAGTAGACTGGACCGCGGACGAGCGACCGCTGCACGTTCTGCATGTCGATGCGGAGGCGATGGAGTGGATGAGTACTGCGCTAGGAAGAATCCCTGTTGGAGTGCAGCCGGTGGAAGGCGGATATGATAAGAACGGCGAGAGATTCTATCATGCTATATGTGTATTTGATGGGTGCGTTGTGCCGGGGAAGACCGGAGAACATCTGGCGAGTGATGTCTACTTTGCTTCACACCTTGTGTACTGAAACTCACTGTTCAGCGCGGGGCTCGGTTCCCGTGGAACGGGATAGAGCATTCCATTGAATGCGAGTATAAGATACTGTGAGGACCGTTCGCTTTACTCTGCGGACTTCTGACACTGACATGCACGCAGCTGCTGGAAACCAGTTCCCATCCCCGACGCGCACACATCTCTGGTGCCCCCACCTTCGATCTTCATCCCAAGCGACACCCTAGCTCCCGCAACCCGCCTCCTCAACCCGCTCACACCAGACGGGATGTACGTGGGCCTCGCACATCACCCCGACGGTTCACGGCACCCCGGCACTGTTGTTCAAGGATCTCTCGAACGCATGCTTTACACACACGGAGGGTGCGCTATCATAGGCTCTACAGGCGCGTACGATGTTCTGGTGCTGGAAGAAAGCAAGATGGAATGGGTGGGTGCGAGGGAGGGTAGTGTACCGGCTGGCAGAAGACCGGTCGAGGCTGGGTATGAGAGGAATGGGAAGAGACTTTGGTTTGCGAGGTGTTTACAGGCTGGTCCGTACGTGTTTGGGAAGACGGGGGAGCATCTCGTACGTAGTTTGTCAAGTGCGAGGGTTTGGTACTAGTGCTGACTTGAGTCGTAGCAATCGGCCCATTTCGTAAGGGACGGGCAGGAGCTGAGAGTGCGCGTGGGGTATGATATCTTGTCAGTGCCTATCAACTCTTGAACGCATTGATTGCATTTGTCTGATTACAGCTACGACAGATGCTGGAGAGACGAATGAGTTCGTCATGGATGTACATGTACTATCACTAGGTTGCTCTACCATGTAACATACACGCGCTTGAATACACGTTTATACTATGGACGAGATTTCTCTCAAGCTCAACTTCAACAATCGCTTCAGGATGCCGCTCGCCAGCCTCGCCTCAGGCCTGTCGCATCGCGGAGGCTAAACGCGTGACGTTACGCGTATCAGGCCTTGTACGACCGTAGGCGTGCGCGCTGCGGTCCTTGCTTTCCACCATCATGACCTCCAAACCACCTCCCGCCCCCTCACCCATCCACCTCATCCGGCACCACACCACCAACATAACGAGCCTCTACATCAGCTCAGACAATGAACGTCTATATTCAGCTGATGCATCTGGTCGCATCCTATGTTCCTCTACAAGATCTCTGAGACCGATCGCGAGCTGGCAGGCCCATAGCGATTCGGTACTTGGAGTTGAGGAAGTGAAAGGAAAGGTTGTAACGTGAGTCTTAAGCGTCTATGAGTGGAAGAAGCGGGTGCTTATGTGGGTAGGTAAGGCAGGGGAGAGATCATAAGCTTTTTGTATGGCGACAGCCGGAGAGAAGGGGAACGCAGATCGCCGGAAGCGCGACAGTTCGAGGAGAAGAACCCGGGAAACTGGCTGAGATGGACGTGAACGCTCTGAATTACTGTCGCTTCTCCATCCTGCCTTCTGCGTCTACTTTATCCTCGTCAAGTGAAGATCAAGACGACGTGCTTATCGCGCTGCCGAACTTGGTCGAGTCAGCTTATGCGGATATCTGGAGGTTAGAGAGCCAAGAGAGGGTACATGCTGCCGTCGGCAAACGTACGCCGTTCTCAAATGAAGCTATGGACGGGCGCGGGAAGTCCAAGTCTGGTACACACTCTTCAACCCTTCGTCCCATCGCCTGTTTAACCGCATATTTCTATAGGCATCATCATGTTGCTACATCTTCTTCCGCCATCTGAACTGGACCATTCGCGCTTGCTTATGGGTTTTGAAAACGGATCGGTTGTGTTGTGGGGTTATGATCCTGCGCAGAATCAGGGCCGAAGTACGAGCGTTGAGGGAGTTGGATGGACGGCGTTAAGGGAGTGGAAAGTACATGTTGATACCAGTACGTTTCCGCGCTCTACCAGAATGCTTGTCCTGAGACTTGCCAGTCATGGGTCTGGCTATATCGACAGACTATAGCTTTGCGTTGAGTGTCAGCGCAGATCATCTCCTGGGGAAGTACGACTTGGTCGCAGAGGTATGGTAATCTTTCCTGGCGTTTCCATACATGATCTTATCTTGTCGTGCAGGCTGGCAAAGCGGAGACGGTACGCACCAAACATCCTGGACACGGCTCGATCGCGATCAAAGATGATGGGCGCGTATGTGCGGTTGGAGGCTGGGACGGCAAGTACGCATCCTCGCTCTCTCCTTCGTCGCCCACATGCTGATGGAAGTGTAGTATACGACTATACTCGACCAAATCATCCAAACCCCTCGGCACCCTTAGTTTCCATCGTAAAAGTGTTGACCGGCTCGTCTTCGCGCATTCATTCTTGCCAGAGAAGGATGAAGGGCAGGATGAAAGCGAGGATGAAGATGAAGACGAGGACGGGTACATTCTAACGAGGAAAGGGAAGGAGAGACGCGGGAGATGGATTGTCAGTGGGGATGCGGATGGGAAGGTTGCTGTTTGGGAGTTGGTTGATTTCGGGAGGAAGTAGCTTGGATAAAGGCATCTACTATATGTTTGGGTGAAGCTATGTGAAATGGCTTGCGGTCTTTCGGTGCTGAATTTGCTTCTGGATAAGCTGGTAAACAGAGCAGCCTTCGGGGCGCATCTTCCGTCGGACCACGCCTGCGCCGAGGGAACCTTGCATATTTTTGACGCGGACCTCCAAGGCTACGCGCACACGCGCTGGATAGGTTTGGGACTGGCATGGCATCCTGGAAAGTGTTGTCCCCATTATATATCGACCTATAGGGTCTACAATGGACTTGTGGAGGCGTGTGTGCCCTCGCCTTCTGCCAGCGCTGGGCCACATCGCGAACTATTTTGAGTTAGTTCCCGATCTGCTAAAAACAGATGCCGCAGGCACCGTCCCTGATAAGATCATCCTCTGAGGAAGGCCAATGCCTTCGTAGCTGCCGCAAATACTCTTCTGAGCACTTGGGGAGATATCATTGACATATACGTTAGCCTTCACGAGGCTTCTTCAAGCGCTTAACGTACAGAGTCGCTTATAGCAACACAGTACCCAAACTCATGTGATCGCGTACACGGAACAAACACACGGCTCGCCCGCGATCCGAAATGACGATCGGGCCTCACAGTGATTTCCGGACTTCGCACACGGTCTGCATGCTTCGTCCGTGCTTCCTGGAGCCCTTATCCTGAACGGCCACCACCGGTCTGCCCTGACTACAACTTTTGCCTAACCTGGCGCTGAACTCGACCGACACTCATTCTACACTTGTACTCGTTGCATGGCCGACCTTCAGGTCGTCCTGAACAGTGTCGCAGCAGCCGCATTTGGCTTGCATGCGAGTGCTTTAGCAAGCGTCCCGTGCGTGTGGAGTTTATCAACTAGCATTGTCCGATACTGATGTTTGTACTTGCATAGATTATGGCGTGATGCGCGCATACTCCCAGCATATATCGCTGGCCTGAGCCTCCTCGTACTTATAGCACAAGGCACAACCTATCTCATCCGTCGCGCGCGCACGAAAGGCGACCGCAGTTCCACTTCTACCACAGAGAGCATACTTGTAGACCCCTCCGCTTCATCTGCATTTAAGAAGCACATCAAGAGCCACGGAGGGTTTACTATTTGGTCGTTCGCCGTTGCGCGTCTAATAAGCGTGCTCGTGTTGCTCGCGTTGTATGCAGCTAGCTTTGCGGGTGACGCGAAGAGCGCCCACCACGAGTTTGGTGGATACGTGCATGGTGGGCATAAGAAGAGGCGACTGGATGGGATACTTTGCGGAGTATATGTATGTATCTACTCGTTCAATGAATGTCACACGACCTCAATTATATATAGGTTTACACCTCTCTACTGGCAGTACTTGCAGTAGCGGCCAAACGCTCCTTTGCGCATGCCATCTCAGCACACCTGACATGCGTGTTACTCGCCGCGTGTGCCGTATACACCTACCGCGACATCTGGCCCCTCATGACATTCCCACTCTTCCCCGCCGATGCATCAGACGCCTACCTCTGGCCCAAAGTCGCCCTTCTCATACTCACAGGCGTACTAGTACCCATCTGCGTTCCGCGCACATACATCCCCGCCAACCCGTCTAAACCCCAAGAAGTAGTCAACCCCGAACAAACGGCCAGCGTCCTAAGCCTTGTGACATACACCTTCCTCGACGGAATTGTCTTCCGCGCTTACAACATGGTGCACTTCCCATTCGAGATGTTACCGCCTTTATGTGACTTTGATCGGACGGAGGAGTTGGTGGGCCGAACATTCAAGTATTTGGATGTGTTTGGGGGAGCAAAGAAGGAACATGTGTTCAAGAGCTTAATGCGCATATTCTGTATGTATATTCATGTGTTATCTTTGTGCTGGGGCTGACATGGTGATAGGGAAGGAGTATTGTATCTTGACTGTTATGGTTATTGGACGGACATTGATGTCGTTCCTTTCGCCTATCGGCATCAACCGTCTGCTTGCGTGCGTACTCTCACATCATCACAACCACTGCATGGCCTGAATCTCACAATGTACAGTTACATCGAGAAAGACGGAGAGGGCGCTCTCGTTCGGCCCTGGGTTTGGGTCTCATTCCTATTCCTCTCACCATTCTTGATGAGCTTGCTATTCCAATGGTACATCTGGATCACCGTGCGTAAAACTCCCGCCCTACTCCCCTTTTCATCCCACTTACACATTGATGATATGTAGACTGCATCGCTTGTACGCGCACAAAGCTTCATGACGCAGCTTATCTTCGAGCATGCGTTAAGGATGAGGATCAAGGCGGACGCGACGGACGCGAAGGTGAATGAGGGGAAGGAAGGGAAGAAGGGGAAGGGGAGTACGCTGCAGGGCAGGATCACAAACTGTGCGTAGTTTTGTGATTTTACTTTGTTCCCGCGCTTCTGGAGTTCGGCTGGCTGGCTCGCGAGCTATCCACACTGTTCGCGCACCCTGGCTTCATGAACGGTCACTCTCTGTCTTGTCCTTTACAAGTTTACAGAGATGCTGTTTCATTGGCCAGGTGGTAGCCACAACAGTGTGTGTTGTTCGACAGCCATTTTCGTTTTGTCCACGTCTTTATCGCCCTGACGTCGTCTGAGCGTTACTAATAAGTCGAACAGTGGTCACATCCGACCTCGAAAACATCGTCAACGGCCGCGATTTCTTACAGATGATCCTCTTCGCCCCACTACAGTGTGCCATCAGCGTATATGGACTTTATCTGCTTCTTGATTGGAGGTACGTTCATCCCATGCTGGCCTATCTCAACGTGTGCGGGATACTGACGAGGGTGACTGTTCTAGCGCGTTCGTAGGCCTGGGCGTAATGCTTGTGTGTTTCCCGCTCCCAGGGTTGATTGTGCGGAAGATGCAGGGTATGCAGAAGGAGGTTATGAAGAAGACTGATACGAGGGTGTCGGCTGTCACAGAAAGTACGTCCCTCCCCTTCCCAGCGGCTCTTGCATGTAGCGCATATGCTGACGGGTCTTCGACAGTGCTCTCCGTCCTCCGCATGGTCAAACTCTTCGGCTGGGAACAAAAGATGTCCGACCAACTCTCAGAGAAACGCGCCGCCGAGATGCTATGGGTCCGCAAACGCGAGTTTGCTTCCTTGGCCAATACCATCGTGAACTATATCATCCCGGTGCTGGTCATGGTATCTTCATACGCGACGTTCACCTTGGTGATGAAGAGGCAGTTGAGCCCGAGTATCGTGTTCTCGAGTATGAGTATCTTCGATATGTTGAGGGGACAACTCGGGCAGATCGTCATGAGGATACCGGGTATCATTCAGGCGAAGGTGTCTTTGGATCGTGTTACGGATTTCTTGCATAACGTACGCTTTCCTTCATTCAGTTGACAGAAGTTCGCAGGCTGATAATAGCTCTACAGACCGAGCTTCTGGACGCCTACGCCGAGCACGACAAAGAGACGCTCTCCGCCGCTGTCAACGATACGGACGCTATCGGGTTCAGCGACGCCTCCTTCCGCTGGACATCCGAAATGGACGACGGAACTCTCACACCCTCCCGACGTGCATTCACCCTGCGCATCCCCGGCTCCCTCTACTTCGTGCGCGGAGGGTTCAACCTCATCGTCGGCCCCACAGGCTCCGGCAAGACTTCGCTCTTGATGGCTCTATTGGGAGAGATGCACTTTACACCCGCTGCACCTGGAGGATGGTATAACCTTCCCCGCGCGGGCGGCATCGCATATGCAGCGCAAGAGAGCTGGGTTCAAAACGAGACTATCCGCGATAACATCCTCTTCGGCTCGCCCTACGATCCGGACCGATACACCAAGGTCATCCATTCTTGCGGTCTCAAGCGTGACCTCACGCTTTTCGAAGCTGGTGATCGCACCGAAGTCGGCGAGAAAGGATTGACGCTCAGTGGAGGTCAGAAAGCTCGCATCACGCTGGCGAGGGCGATCTATTCGAGTGCGGAGGTGTTGCTCTTGGACGATGTGCTTGCCGCGCTTGATGTGCATACTGCGAGGTGGATCGTGGAGAAGTGTTTCAAGGGCGACCTCGTGAAAGGACGCACTGTCATTCTCGTCACACACAACGTCGCGATGGCCAGCCCACTCGCGGATTACGTCGTTGCACTCGGCACGGATGGGAGTATCGCGAGTCGTGGGACGGTTAGTGACGCGTTGGCGACGGACGAGACGTTGAGAGCGGGGTTAGAGGAGCAGGAAGAGGAGCTTGCGAAGGACGATCAGGTTCTTGACGCCGAGTCGCCTGGCACACCTGCGAAAGACGCCGCGGATAAGAAAGTTGATGCTGTGGATGCTGCGCCTGCCAAAGACGGCAAGCTCGTCGTCGCAGAGGAAGTCGCGCTCGGACACGTCACTTGGTCGGCGTTGAATTTGTTCTTCAGCGCGCTTGGAGGCGCACATAGTACGCTTTTCTGGACGGCCTTCCTGGGACTGCTTGCGCTCTCGCAGATCCTCGCTGCAGCACAGACGTGGGAGCTTGGATACTGGGCGGAGCAGTACACACTTTTGGACAACCCGCGGGACGTCAGCGTACCGCTATACCTGGGCCTCTTCACTCTTCTGCTCCTCGCCAGTCTGCTCGCGCAAAGCGGATCTAGCGCCGTATTCGTTTACGGTTTGATCCGTGCGGCCAAGCGCATCCATGCGAAACTGATCGGCTCCGTACTCGGCACGACACTGAGGGTATTGGACGTGACGCCTACGTCTAGGTTCATGGCGCGTTGCACGCAGGACATTCGATCTGTTGATGGACCCGTGGCGTCCGAGTTCCGCGAGCTAATCACTCTATTCGCGCAGATGCTCGTGAAGCTCATCGCCATCGTGCTCGTCACCCCCGCCTTCCTTCTACCCAGCATCTTCCTCTTTGCACTTGGAGGCTATGCCGGCAACGTCTACATGGCCGGGCAACTAAGTGTGAAGCGTGAGATGAGCAACGCTCGCGCACCAGTGCTGGGGCACTTCGGCGCCGCGATGGCTGGACTGCCTAGTATCCGCGCCTACGGAGCTCAAGCCTCATTCCGACTCGAAAGCCACAGACGCATTGATAACTTCACACGCGCAGCGCGTACATTCTACAATCTCAACCGTTGGGTCTCAACGCGCATCGAAGCCCTCGGTGGTCTCTTCGCCGCGCTCTTATCAGCCTACCTCGTCTACGGCCCCTCCTCCGAAGAAACCGGCGCGAACTCCATAGGATTCAGTCTGAACATGGCTGTGGGATTCAGCGGGATGATATTGTGGCTTGTGAGGGTATACAATTCGTTTGAGGTCGACGGGAATAGCTTGGAGAGGATTCAGGCGTATACGGTTATTGAGCAGGAGGAGAAGCCGAGTTCGAAGGGCGTGCCACCTGCGGCGTGGCCGGCAAGTGGGGAGCTCGTTGTGGAGGGTTTGTCCGCGCGCTATTCGCCTGTGAGTACCGTTACTTTTTCACTTCGAAGTCCGGTCTAACATGTTCGTGCAGGATGGTCCGCGCGTGCTTCACGAACTCAACTTTAAAGTCAAGTCTGGCGAACGCGTCGGTATCGTAGGGCGGACAGGCAGCGGCAAGTCATCGCTCACCCTCTCTTTACTACGTTGCATCTTTACCGAGGGCACGGTTCTGTACGATGGCCTCGACACGAGGAACGTCAACCTCGATGCGCTCCGGGGTGCAGTCACGATCATCCCACAAGTACCAGAATTGTTAAGCGGCACCCTACGCGAGAATCTCGACCCCTTCGGTCAACAGGACGACAGTGCATTGAACGCCGCACTACGCGCAGCTGGTCTCTCCAGTATTCAAGATGAGGAGGACGAAGGCCGTATCACGCTCGACAGCCAAGTCAGCGCTGGCGGAGGCAATCTTAGTGTCGGCCAGCGTCAGATTCTCGCGCTCGCGAGGGCGCTGGTGAGAGGGAGCAAGGTGCTAATTCTGGACGAGGCGACGAGCAGTATCGATTATGAGACGGATGCTATTATTCAGAGGAGCTTGAGGACGGAGTTGGGTGGGGATGTCACGCTGCTGACCGTTGCCCATCGGTTGGCGACGATCATGGATGCGGATAAGATTGTGCGTGCTGCCTCTTCTCTTTGACCCGATTTACTTATGACGTTATAGATGGTGCTGGACGCGGGGCGGCTAGTTGAGTTTGATGCCCCGAGAGTGTTGCTTGAGAAGGAAGGTGGATACTTGAGATCCCTCGTAGATGAGAGTGGAGATCGAGAAACGCTATATGCTATGGCGTACGGGAAGGATGCATGAGCCGACCAGTGCAGTATCGATTGATTGGACGTTCCTGCAGTACCCTAGGTCTCTATATGTATACCTACCTTAGAAGATTACTTATACTATTTGTGCTTGACAACCATTCCAGCGACGTGAGGTGAGGGAAACATCGCATCCAAGAGTGTAGCAACTGCCGAGTTACAAGCAAGCCTTTCCATACAAGCCAAGCGAGGTCTGGCGTTCCCTCCGCGCTGCGAGCGCTTCGTAAAGGAGCTCGTCATCCGTTTTTTTTTTAACTACGGCACCCGTATGCGAAACGGACGCAGAAAGTTGGTGTCATCCTCGCCCTCTGGAATGAATCATCTCTATGTAATAACGTATAAGATCGTTCGTCGCTCCTGCACAATCATATGCGCAGCTACTCCACAAGTCACAAGTCTCCCACTCATGACGTCCAGCGTGTTATTGAAATATTCTCGTGAGGCTATCGTAACAAGAAGAAACACAGCACGGTCATCCATCCCTCCAGCATCTGCATAGTTGATTGTGAGCAACAGTGAGTGAGTGCAATCGTAGATGAGCTTACAGGATATCGTAGCCAGCGTGTAAGATCAACTCTTTGCCGTCCTGAACGAAGTGCCCCGATTTCTAACAACAAATTAGACGGACGATGCGACGGAACGGCGCGAGTTATAGACTCACCATATGTTCCCCCGTCTTGCCGTAGATGTAAGGAGTTGATGGACAATGCCGAGCAAAGAATAACTTCCTGCCATCCTTTTCGTATCCGGCCTCAACCGGCCTCCGTTCTGCCGGGACTTTGCCTTCCTTCACCTGACAGACCCACTCCATCGCGTCGTCTTCAAACTTGAGAATGTCGTATGAATCAGAGAAGTCCATAACCGCACGCCCACCATGCGGGTAGATCCTGAAGTCGGGAGTCCCTTGGGAGACAGAACCAGGGTGATACGAGCCGTCGTCGTGGCGCGCTATCCCGATAGATACTATGTTGCCGTTCCCCACTACATCTTCGGAACGCATGTCGCGTTTCGCGATTAAAACCGGTGGTGGCGGGACCAGCCAGGTATGGGCACTCTTGAGTTCTGGTTTGCGCTTCCAGCAGCTACGAGCCACCTCAGAACATGGTAGCGAAAGTTGAGAGAAAGAAGTACGAACAGGATCTTGTAGCCGCAGTCAACCTTCTGCTCCTTTCCGTCCCACGGAAAGCGCGCCCCGTGCTACCGACATCGATTCAGTTGACGACCAGACGTACTGTAGTGCTGCCCTTACCAGATGCTCCCCCGTCTTTCCCGGGATTGTACGGCCGTCGAAAACATACGTAGCGTGATAGAGTCGTTGGTCATGCTTGTCGTATCCTCCATCGATGGGCTGCATCCCAATCGGAAGGCGGCCATGGCTGGTAGCTACCCACTCCATGATATCGAGATCGATATCGAGAATCTCGACCGGTTGCTCAGCGGAAGCCCAGTCGACGTCGACTTCCTTCTTATCGTAAGGCAGACGCACGCGCACTCTGTTGTCTCCGTAGAACGTTGCTCTACCGGGTTGACGGGTTCGCCCCAACGGCGCTGAAACAACGTACACGAGCTTTGTGCCGTCTTTATTTGTAAAAGGTGCAGCTGTGGCACTTCGAGGGTTCAGGATGCGATGTGGCGAGTAGTACTGAGGGCGCCAGCATCTATCTGCAGATGAGTAGACGAAAACAGCCAAGAAAAAAGGACGCACAGTACATCGTAGTTGTCGCGCATGACAATTTCTTTACCTTCCCACGGGAAGTTGGCGCCCTGTATGCAGTTCTGTCAAAAGTAACGCAAAGTAGACAAGTGAAGCACGAACCACATCATTTTCCCACGTCTTCCCTGGGACCGTACATCCCTCGATGGTCGTCGCGGCGTAATATAGTCTCCTTGAACTGTTATTGTAGCCTCCCTCAACTGGCGTACGCCCAAATGGCAACCGCCCGTTCCTTGCCCTCACCCATTCCATCGTCTCATCGTCAATCGACAAAATCTCGTAGACTCCGTGGTGCACCAACTCCCGCCCTCCAAGCGGTACGCGCACTGGGGTAATTCCAGCCTCACCGAGCCGCGAGAGTGTGATCTTGCATGGGTGTACCGCACCGTCGATCAGCGCTGACCCGACAAAAACAGGTGAACCATCAAGGTCAATGAAAGGCGCGCAATGCCCCAGACTCCCGGAGAGATTGGCGGCATCCTTAGTATGCATCCGGAAACGGTGCTCCTGTGGTGGTAGAGAGCTATGTTTGAAGGGACACGGAGATTTTGCGGCGCTTGACTCAATCGCAGCTTCGGGATTTAATGGAGTCTCTGGCAATGAAAGAGACATCGGTAATGGAGAAGAGGTTTGACAGGCGGCACTCTGTTTGTCGGATCTCTCAAGACCCTGTTCGGTATCGAGCCCCGCTGAGAGCTTGTCGAAGACCGACGTAGATCGAGGGGAGATGGACAGACAGTCGTCTGTTTGCTGCGCGGCATCAAGCTGGTCTTCCATATCTTCATGCGACACGGTCGCGCCCCAAGACGTTGGCAATATTGGGTCAGACAGCGGCGCACCGTCTTGGACTTTTGATGACGCGACGATTTCTGCTTCGCCAGTGAGCTCTGGGGTACCATCCACGAGAGCTCCCGCACCATCATCCGGAAGAACAGGAACGCATGTGTCGGATGGGGGTGGGGAGACCGCTTCCCAATCGTCATCAAGATCGACCATTCGTTTGGATGAGTCGCTGAAGGTGGTCGAGCTTATGGTTGTTGTAGAACTTCACACAGCGGTTGAACCAAAATTAGGCTGATGCGTGGTGGTGGACGTCCCATACCAAGCCGCGCGCGGGGACCTGCGGGGACGCCACAGATGCGCTGCGAGCCGCGCACGGACGTTGCTTCCTCCCACGATCATCATCGCTTCCTCCATGTATCGCGTCGTGTGTTGCAGCTTTGCCTCTCATGCTCTTTTTGTACGGTGTTACCGATATCGGTATAGATGATACTGGATGCGGGGGCCGCTCGTCAAGTTCGGCACACCAAGTGTGTTGCTACAGAAGGAGAGTCTCGCACGACCGGTCCCGATTTCATTGCCCTTAGGTAAGCTGATGGCGTTGATGGCGGGGATCGGAAGGGATTGGACCAATTCCCGCGGATTCTCTCAGAATCTCTTCGAAGTTCCAACCTCCTGGAATACCAGGCCAGGGTAAATACCTGCGAAGTTATAAAATACGGCTCCCGTTTAGGGCCACAGTCGTGTCGAGACTGGAAATAAGCGATGAAGGCATGTATATGCATAATACATATAGCATCCCCCAGGTACTTGTGATCCGAGCAGAGTGACCAGGAAGTTCCCAGCGTAACAACCAGTAGAAAGAAGCGACGCGTACAACGAAGCCCCGCAAGACTATATGCTGTTCGAGTTCTGAGAGGGTTGACCTTTTTAGTATGGACCTCTCCACTTGTGCTGATGACGACCGCAGACGTTCTTGGACCCATACACTGGCATAGGGCGAGGGGCGGTAAGTACTTATCCTCAAACCCGTTCCTGAGCATCTCGCCTTGAGTTTGTAACTTTAAGCACATATGTACTGAAGAACATCACGACATCAGGACAAAAATGTAGCGTGGGACAGTCGTTCCGGTTGATGCCAAAAGAACAAGCGACCCGCCACTGACCCGCCGGAGCCTGGAATCTCGTGTCTGGCGGGAGGCGCTGCATTCGCACGCCCCGCAGGGTCTTTATGAGTAGGAGCGCCCTCTCCGCGAAGCATTCCCCCCATCGCCACGGGCAATCCACTTCGCCAACCCTATCTCAGCCCCCCACCCCCCAACTTCCGCTCATCACTAGTCACTCTTCGACGATTGCCATGAACACCCAACCCGGCGCCGAGCTTCAACACGCTACACGTGTGCCCGCCGCCCAGGCCCACCAGGGCGACGCCCGGGACGTCGTTATTCCTGTTCCGCGTAAGCTCGGTTGACAGTCAAGATGTGGCGCACAATGCTGAGACGGATGCCGATTCCAGTCGTTCTTGAGGCGGAGGAGGGTGGCTTTGTACGAGCACCATCGGGCCGCACCAAGAGGCACCGAAACATACTACATGAGGATATTCCGGTTTGCCTCAACCTGGTATGTCCTCGTAGGCGGCGGTTCGTTCAACTCTAAGAAGAACGCACTAGATCATGTTTATCGGCTCCATATGTATGTTCGATGCCTCCACGGCACTGACAGGAAACGCCTCGATGTCCGGTGTGCTGGTCGCCAGTGCCACCTGCGGCGTCACGGGCATGCTTTTGGCAGGAATAGCTGCCTTGTTCATCGCGAACGGCATGCATGGCATCGCCATGCGCACCCTACTCCTCAGTTGCATATGCGGCGGGGCAGGCGCAGTATGCATAGTCGCTGGGACTCAATCGTGGGAGGTGGCCGTGATAACTGGAGGATGCGCTATCGCGTCGCTCGTCGTGGTCGCCTGGCTTTCGAGAACTAGGGCGGACAGAAACGCGGACGTTGAGGCGGGCTTACCGACGTAGGATGATGCCAATGTCATAGCACTTCAGGAACGAGTATGCAGCTTGTGATACCGTCGTCAGAGTCAGACTCCTGGCGCTGGCAGCGAAGAGGAGAGCCGTGCTGCGCCCTGGCCACGAATACGACGCGCTTCGTCACGCGTTACAGTACGCGACACGCATCCGTACACGACGCGTAAAAGGCGCGCATCGCGGAACGGCGGGCCGCGCCCCCTGCCCAACACGGCCACAGACTCAGACTATTCCAGCATTTTGATCATTGCCAGCCAGACTAGGCAGCTCTGCGCTGGTTGACCGTCGAGTCAGTATCCTCTCTCACGACACGCGCGGCCGTGCCCTTTCTGCGGAATCAAGCTTGAAAAGGTCCCTATAAAAGGGTAAATTCTTTCTCGCCGCTGTACAGTACGTGGCAAAAGGAGGCTAGAAAGGGGGCGAGATTCCCTTTGTTCTGCCTCCTTTTCAGGCCTGATTCCGCTCAAAGGAGGCGACCGCGCGTGTTGTGTCTGCAGCGAACATATGCCCACCGCGGAACAGTGCACAAAAGAGTGGTTGATGGAAATGGCCATCGGCTACGAGTGCATATAATATGTAGGTTGCTGCTACGCCCAAAACACCACACGACCCATACACATCAGGCTACAGCTATAAAAACCATGAACACTATACACAACCGCTACAACGACGAGACGAAAGCTACAAATAGAGATAGAGATGTACAATCGCGGGTATAAACAAAGACCGACATGAACTCGTAATGAACGCGCCCCTCACAGCCCAAACAAACCCTCACAGAGACCAAAACGAAAGTCTATTCCGAGCCAAACCAATGCTGACGATCCAGAGCCCACTACTGATACCCACCACCTTGCCTCCCCTGATGCTGCTGCCCACCAGGCTGCCCTTGCGGTGGCACTTGCTCCATCCACCCAAAACCAGGCATCAACCCCTGGCCCGCCCCCGCACTCGCACTCTGCATACTCCTAATAAACTCCCCATCAAACGCCAAACTAGAGCCAAAATGCTGCTGCTGTCCATAGAAGCTCTGCGCGGGCGCAGCAGGCGGTAATGCTCCCGAAGAAGAGGGCGGGGCGTAATGGTCGAAACGGGCGTTGAAAGGCGTGAGGGTCATAGGTGCGTAGTATTGTTGAGGGGGCTGTTGTTGAGGTGGGGGAAGATGATGTTGAGAGGGGACGGGAATCGGTGGACCGTGTGCGGGCCATTGGCCGTGGGCGGGTGGGGAGTCGTAGGACGGGTAGCCCTGTGCGGGCGGTGGGTGGGCAGGGTACGAAGGTTGCGGCTGAGCATACCCCATGCTCCCTGAATGAGGATCCGGACCAGGACCATACTCTTGCGGTTGGAATCTTGCAGTAGGCGTATACATGTTTGTGTCCTCCTCATGTGTAGGATATCCGTACGGGCGTTGGCCAGCCGGAGACATGTTGAGCTGCGCAAGCGGAGACGAAGATGATGCGGAGCCAGGGGGGTATTGGGTCGAAGGCGATGGCCCCGCACCTGGCTGATACCGCATAGAGCTTTGTGGAGGGTACTGAGTAGGCGGCGACGCCGACGAGGCCATCATCGCTCCTTGACCGAGCGGCGAGCCCGACCCACCACGATTGGCCGCGCCGGGAGAAGACGAGCCCGTCGAGCCAGGCTGGCGACTTTTAGACTTGGAACTGCCACTGCCGCTGCCGTCGACATCCGCGAGAAGGCGCGCAAGGAAACGCGCATAGAGGGACCAGCCACGACCATCATCTGTATTGATCTCGGGTGTATCTGCGAACCCGATTGCGCGTTCGACGGTCGCGAGGGTGTGTGCCCGCTGGGCGGGTGAGAGGAGCGAGGCGTAACGCGGTTGTAAAAGCTGTAAAGCGCATATATGCGTGAATATCAGGGAGTTTCATCATCGGGATGAGTGAGATACGCACACGAATGAGGAAGGAACATGCAAAAGCGACAAACACGAGCTGCGCCTCGCTTGCCATGCGCACGTATATGCGCTGTTCCGGCCGTCCAATGTCATCGACCATCGCACTGACGACGTCCGTCGCCGCACGAATGCACTGTTGAATGCCACATAAGCACAATCCTCTCACAATAATGATGAGGAAGCACATACCCTACTGACGACCTCCTCCCCAACTCCACCGTCTCTCGTCCTCCACGCATGCTGGAAACCATGAGAAAGCACAACAAGACGCGCAAAGCTATACCCGAGCTTGAGCAGGCCCGTGCGGAATCGGTTCCTAACACACAAACCCAATCAGCGACCGAACAAGATAAGAAGCGAATGGAGACAAGAGCATACAAGGGAACTGTCTGATCCGTCTCGACCAGCAGTTCAAACCACTGTACCCTAGTCGACTCGATCTTATCATCGTACTCTGCCGCAACGGCCTCGATATCGATGTTCTATACCCCAATAACCTTTCATCAGCCTTCCACTCTGGCCTCGCAGCCAAAAACAAGAGGAGAGCACGCACGCGATTGAGCCCAGTCGGATGTTGCTCGTCCGTGTACAACCACGACATCATGAAATCCGCCACGAGACGGAGTTCAGCGTTATACGCGCAAAGATGAATATCGAAATGTGGCATGTTCCATTCCGAGGATTGCCACCAGTCGCCAGAGTGTACGCTCACCCAGTCGCTATTCCTATACACGCCCATACCTAATCAGGACGTCTCCTCCGTGATGATAATTAAGACAAAAACATACCGGATGATGGTGCTCTTCCCGTACTGACTTCCCATACTCCTATCGAGATTGAAACAGTTCAGCCAGCACCGTGTGCGGTTGAGCAGTTCACGTGCGTGGGCTTCGTTACGCGCGCGGGCCGTGGCGGGATGGTGCAGGTTCATGTCGACAGCCAGACGGATGGCATGGCCGAGGAAGAGGAAGCAGCGGTCGTCCTGTCAGGCCGGATCAGCATTGAGGAAGGGAATAAGAAGCAAGCAAAAGAGCAAGATAGACGCCAGGCACGATCGGGCGCTCAGGTGTGGCACAAGCGCACACAAGCACCCACAACCCCGCCCTTATCCAAATCGGGCCGTCTCGCCGGATCAACCGCACAAAATGAAAAGCCAATCAAGCATCGCCCAAATCAGGCAACGCCCTTCGCACTTCCAAAGCACCCCACATACCCACACTCGCCAATCTAACCTGCAAATATAGAAAGAAGAAGACACGCACCTCCCACTTGACCACCGGCTGCGGATACAGCGCCAGGAGTATGAAAGCTTGAACGGCTTCGACTCGTTTAGCACCGCTGAGGAAGCTATGTGCGGCTGCGCGGCGAGCGTAGGTCATTGCGATTGGGTAGAGGTCTGGGTGGGAGTAGCGCGAGGCTATCGCGACAACTGCGAACGTAGTCGTTAGTAAGGAGTAAGTTAGAAGGTGGTAGGGAGAGTGGGGAACGGGGGATTGCGAGAGGAGAAAGATGAGGGAGGGGAGGGGTTACGTACTGACTGTGAAGAGGAATGGCGAACGCCAGTATGTGCTTTGAGGCGTGTAGAGGGCGTCGTCGAGAAGAGAGACGCTTGGGTTCATGTATGTGAAATACCTACACAGTCGCAGTTAGCCTTTGCATTTAGAATCGTGTTGTAAGATCAAGGAACGTACGACTGGAAGAGCGTCTCGGCGAGTGCAGGAGTTACGATACTGTCCTTGAGAATCGCTGGCGGTTCATGTGCAAGCGGGGCAGGACGGAGTGCTTGCGGGCTCGCTGTAAAGGAATGAAATCAGTAACTCGCCTGCGTCACAGCTACCGAGATGTAGCCTCGGATCAAAGACGACAATAAAGGCGTTAATGAACGGAAGCCACAATTCCAAGTATAGCATATCAGATACCCAATGCGCAACAAACACTTACCAGCCCTGAAGAAATCCTCCCCAGCGATCCCCTCGGCCTCTCTAACAGGGCTCCCCGCCCTACTCCGCACCTTATGCGTGCTCATTCTAGCCATGAGTCCAAACGGACTAGCCTTGACCGGTATTCCAACGATCCTATCGCTCCTGCCGACACTCTTACTGTTCTTCCGCCCTGGTGTCCCATACCTCTCATCGTCCTCGCCATATCCAGCCTCCCGCTCGACCACAACACGTGCTCCTAGACGCGGGTCCTCGGTCTCGCCTTCTGTATCTGTTGGAAGGACCTCGGCGGCATCTTCTTCGTCGGATGAGCTAGACGAATCTTCTGGTCCTGCATCTGCAAAGTAGCTCCGCGCGCTCGCGCCGCCGAGTTCCGTAGGTGCAGCGCCTAGCCATGCTTGTAACTCGCTGCTCAACTCTGGCGTCGACGCACTGGCTATCGCATCTAGCTCTCCCTTGACGGTAACATTCGACGCTGATGTAGCGAGTGTAGATGTCGAAGCAGATGCAGATGCGGCGGCAGCGGTTAGAGGAGGACGGTTGAGCGTGGCGGCTGTACGTGCTGCAGCCTGGGAAATAGATATTGCGTCGCGCTCGAGTTGAGATGCACGTTGTGGATCGTCGGTATGTGCGTGGACGTGACTTAGAAGACGTTCGATGAGGTCCGCCTGGTCACGGATCACACTTATAAACGTTTCTCGTTTCCTATAACCCACTTTGTATTAGCTCTTACAATATAAGACAGAGTTGAAATATAAGCACTCACGCAGGCGGTTTGCGTTGTTTCTTTCCAGGAATAACGCACTCGTGCGCAGCCCTCAAGCACCTCTCGCACGTATCCGCGTCTCGCTTGAACTGGCAGCGGACCTTGAGACTCTTACACCTCGCACACGCCCTCTTCATGCTCGCATTCGTCTCGCCTTCGCCCCTCTCACCCTCCCCACCGCCCATCATATCACCCTCGGCATCCTCGTCCGCAGATTCCAACGGCCTCTTGGTACGCGCGGGCGTGGAAGAGGAAGAAGCGGGCAGAGCGATCACGCCCGCGTCCGTTTGACGACGTTTGCGCGCTGGTTCGGGCGTCGAAGTTGGAATGGCGGATGAGGAT
This sequence comes from Peniophora sp. CONT, assembly GCA_001632445.1. Lineage (NCBI taxonomy): Eukaryota > Fungi > Basidiomycota > Agaricomycetes > Russulales > Peniophoraceae > Peniophora > Peniophora sp. CONT. The sequence goes on along the minus strand of KV424493.1, from coordinate 56,215 downwards.
GCAGATGCGGGGAAGGATGAGCTGTTGAAGTCTGGCGGCGGTGGAGGCGGCGGGAAGTCGCCCAACAGACTACTCTGTCCAGGCTGTTGAAATCCGAACTGTCCAGCTTGTCCTTGTCCTTGTCCGCCAAACCCTTGCCCCTGTCCTCCTCCTCCGAATCCCTGCCCAGAAGAAGCCTGTCCATAAAACGCGGGATCGTGCGTGCCTCGTTCCCAATCCGACATGTCCAATCCCTAGTTCGCAGTGGTTAAAGTCAAAGTAGCGATGGGCGTTCGAGACCAAGCCGCGTTTGGCAAGTTGAGAGCCAAGGACGGGAGGGGTGACAAGTGGACAGGTGGCGATGTTTGGCTTCAGCTTCCTGTGTATTCGAGTGGATGTTCGATGCGCCGGGCGCGCGGCCATCGTGATGCCTTTCGAAAAACGGCGCGGGCGCCCATACAAGTACCAGCCTATCAGAATACCTGCCAAACGCGGCTCATTCGGTCCGAGTCACGCGTGTGTTCACAGGACGCGAGAAGGTATATATAGGGTAGGGTAGGAAGGGAGAGAGTGATTCAGAAACGTATGGAGAGAAACGCCCTGCGGTGCTATATACCCTCCTGGTCGGTACGAGCGACGGTCCGACCCAGACGCGCGCGCGCAGGCTGCTATTCCCGCTACGCTTAGACTAAAGCGCATGTCATCGTCGGCAACGGCTACCTTCCGATCCGGATACAGACAAAGGGATTATAGGACCTATCCCAGCACCGGCCTAACCCTCACGCATATATAAGTCAGGCTCTACGAGGTCCATGTGCAAGCCAGGAATTCTCTCCGAACTTGTCGGAGCTGGTAATTATTGGACTCGTACTACTGGTTGCTTGGAACCTGTCGTCTGTATCATCGGCAGGTACGCGAAGCCGACTTGTACACGATGCAATCCCGCTGCTCTTCTACGTTCGACTAGCGCTCGGCGGGGCAACAGTTGAACCTGATGCTTGACGTATTGGACGAAGTCTTCCCTGAACGTTGAACGCCGGATTGACCGTTTGGCACGCGCTTTTATGTGTTTAGCGGTACCAAGGAAAGGGGATATCAGAAGTCACTACGGCTACGGCTGCGGGAATAGAGGCACTGTGGGGCGTAATTGAGGTCTGTGAAGTATGGGTGGTTTACACGAGGTGAGAAGGTTTGGAATGAGCGGGAGAAGCGACGCGCCGACGGTTGCCTGCATCGCGTACGGTAACGTGTGACAGAACGCGTTGTTCCACCACAATCGTCCAGCTCGCGGTTCTCTCGTACTTCCATGTTCTCTAACGTATCCTGAACTTGCCCTATCTGAATCTCACCTCTTTTTGAACACTGACGACTATTTTCATGTAGAGCAGTTCTGGAGTAGCATCAGGAGAGGCGCATGGATACAGGCACGGACCAGCAAATTGTGTACCATGACAAAGGTCCACGGGTGGTTTACACGAGGTTAGAAGGTCCCCGGTGAGCGGGAGAAGACTGCGCGAGTCGCGTAGGGTAACGCGTGACGGTACGCGTTGGCTTGTCAACCGGTCTATGTACGGGCGGCGACTCAACTGCGGGTGCTGCACTCGACTCCGCTGGGGCTCACTTGTACTCGGATTACTGCTATGTATTGAAGGAGACTTGGCGAAAGAAGGCGTTAGTTGTATGCCAATTATTTTTATGGATAGCTGTATGCGTAGGCATACGTGTGCTCAGGCCTTTATGCTTGTCATATATGGCAATTGAGATGTACGCCACAGTGGAGTTTATGCAATATATAAAGAGGAAAGCGAGCGTTCAGAAAGCAACACGCTCGGGAGTCGGTGGCGAAGTTCGTCGCGCCGTGGACTTGGATCGGCCCGGTTGGTCCGCCATCAACCTCATCAGGTCGAAATGCGCCAGCGCTTGCGACGGAGCTTTAACCGCGACCTCGACGACGATCGCAGACGGTCCTGTCGACATCGCCTTCACCTTCAGCTTTCACATATGTAGGGTGTACGTGCTTTACGGCCTCTTGGACCCAATCAGACACGGCGACATTACAGTAATGGTTGCGAATTTGACTGCATTCAGGATCCTATGAGTTGCGGGCACAGCACGGAGAGCGGCCCGCATATACGAATCTCATTATCTCTATGGCAGGCTTGGGTTATACTCGAACGAAACTATATAAAGACGAACTTCAGAAACCGAAACCCCATCTCTGACCCCGTACTCACATCTGCACGGCTCTCTCCTGTGGGCACAAACGAGGCAGTCCGACCTCGGCATCCGCAATCCTATCTGTCCTTGCCTTCGATCGCCCGATGACTATCACCACGATCACCGTCGCGAATACGCATCCTCCAGCAAACACTATTATGTGCCATACCTCCGTTCCGACAATGAGGCCCACCGCTCCCATCACGGCGCATGCACTGCTCACGAATAACATGCGCCTGGCGGCGTCATGTGCGCCGTTGATAGCAAGCCACATTGCTACTCCCGCGAAGAGCGTACCAAGTACTCCACCGACTACACTGACGGCTAGTATGCCGGTGAACGACGCGGTGCCTGTGAGTGCTGTGGACGCGTCGAACATGCAGATTGTGCCGACGAACATCATCTGGAAGGTTATCGGTTAGATTTAAGTGTCTTTTACTTCCCCAGGGCATGCTCACGAGATTGAGACGTGAGGCCGCTTTTGTCTCCGGCTCCTGATGCTTTGCGCGGCTGAATGGAGCTCCTTGGATTTGCACAACGTCTCCTACGATGAGGGCAGCTGGCACTAGACCGAATGATTAACCAAGGCGTGTCATTTCTGGGTGGCGGAATTGAGCTTACGCGCGCCAGAATTAACACTATCTCTATGATGATTGAGTGTGGCGAGTGGCGGGATCTGAACAGATGTGTTGTGTTCGAACGTCATACCGGGTTGGACGTCCTCAAGGTTATTTGCCGAGGCCGACGAAGGTCGGTAGTGCGTCATATGTAGCTGAAGGAGGTGTTTTGCTTTTGCGCAGGGTGGCAGACGAAGGAAGTCTTCGTAGTCAGGCTGCAGAAAGCACTCACATTTACTCCGTACTTATATGACACACCAGCGTTTACAGCTAATAGGGAGTGTTACCTGTAGAACATGACGCGGCCAATCAGCGTTTGGGCGCCATCAGTACGCGATACGTTCTGCGCACTAGGCGCTAGACACATTGGTACAATCGACGTTTCCTTGCGTCCTAGTATTGTTGCCTCTGGTAATCGAATCCACTGAAGATTCGGGCTTCTATGGAACGATGAGTGGGGAACACGACGCAGCCAATCATCGTGCAGCGTGTGGGTGTCGGGATCATCAACATCGGCGCGATACGTTCTACGCACGAGTCGGATACGTTCTGCGCGCACGATACGTTCTGCGCACTAGATTCTTATCGGACTTCAAACATTCTTTGGAGTCCTTTTCTCGCCCCTAGAAACATTCGAAGCAGCCGTATATTGGGGACCCTGTGAGGCGGTGGTCAGTGGGCACGACATAGCCAATCGTCATCTTCATTTATGGTGTAACCCGGCACGATACGTTCTGCGTATGAGGCACAAGACGCATTGGAAATCTGGGAAATCCTACGGGGGTCTTTCCCTACCTCTAGCACTCGAAACCGACTGAAATTAAAGTTGGGATCCAATCTTATGTAGGTCAAATAATGCTTTTGTTAGGCAGCATTTACAGCTCACATAGAATGTTGTCACGAAAACTTTACATTGCCGTAGTGGCCCAATGCAAAGAGCAAAATGAAGATTTGGGGTTGAAGATCTAGAAATCGAGTACTGTGGCAACACCATCCTACGCTTCACCACTGATCATGCGCCCTTGGCAGCAGATGCGAAAACGATAAGCCAAGCGGCCGTGCGAGTAGTCACGTACAGTTCTCAAAGACTCCAGTTATGGCGCATACGCTGGCAAGGTCTAACATGCGCACTGAGGAGCAGATGCAGCGCTTACAACGAACAAGACAAGAGCATCGGCAAAGACTGTGCCAGTTATGCCACAAACGGCGCCGAAGGCAAGTGCGGCGACGAGTGGAGTAGTGCCCGGGTCGGAGAGCTTTAGATGCGAAAAACTTGCAAAGGGTTCCAACGAATGTGATTTAGTCCAGTGTTGTTTAGAGGCAGCTTGTGGATAGAGTGTTCAGGGTCCGTTTGACTGTGCTGGTGCCTCTTTATACTCTCTTATGAGACCTCATTTTGTGTTTGAATGAGGTATATGAACCTTAAAACTGCGCGTGTTAATACGTCAATAGAGTATGCTGGCAGTGATAGAGGCGAGCTGCGTTACTCAGAACTGTTTGGCGTGGAGATGTCGACTCTTGGTCTGACAGTTTGGTCCCGCGTTGGATAGACAGCCAACGAGATAGTTCGGAAGGATGATGTATCTACGAAAGAAGGAAGCCAAACAGTAGTCATGTTGGAAGATACTCGGGGTGACTGATGAACTGATCCCACTGATGGGGCGGATGGGCGTCGTCGTCAAGCCGCGTGCAAGGAAGGCGCGTCGCCGAGTTGCTCGCGCGTCACGCGGTGACGGTTCGTGCCGTCTGCCCTTCGAAGTTCGAACTTGAACCAAGACCACCATGACCGGTGATTTACTCTTTTGTCTATATCCTCGCCAATCCTCTGTAATCATTGAAAGCATCAACGAAAAATTTCAGCTCCAACGGTTTTGGCACTTCCAGCCCATACCATATGGAACTGTCGGCATCGCTTGCTGACCTGAACTTCGGTTAAGCAGATCGACCCCGAATCCGGGTTCACTAGCAGAACATGATTTCGAGCACACGTTACAATCACTCGATCTCTGATGTCCCGGCTCTGTACTGCTGAGACCGATACCAACCGTCAAATGCTCTAACTGCTGACTGGGTTCGGCAACCGAACGTACGGCCGCTCACGCAATTTTGAGCGCTATAAAAGCTCACAATCTACGATACTTCTACTCCATCGCTCCCTTGAACAACGCTCATTCCTTACCAAAAAAATGACAATCCTTCCTGACGATATCCAAGCTGTTCAGATTCAGGAAGACAGGACACCGGCAGTCGTCACCCTTCCCTTCGCTTCCCAAGAAAAGGTGCAGAAGCTGCCCCCGGATGAGGTCTTAGTGCGTGCTCAACAGTATTTACTTTCATACGTGCTTAGATCCATCTGATGCTAAACGTAGATTCGCGTTCGTGCAGTTGGTCTCGCTCCTACCGACTGGAAACACGCTTTCACGGAATGGGGCACTCCTGGCGCCATCTCAGGTTGTGATGCAGCTGGCAATGTGCTTGCGGTCGGTTCGGCTGTCACGCACGTCAAAGTCGGCGATCGTGTCGGTGCATTCAAGTGCGCAGCATATGCCTTCTGCTTTTCTGACAATTTGTGCTGACTACATCACCGGTAGCTACGGAGGATCGTGGCAGAAGGATAATGGTGCATTTGCCGAATACGCGCGCTTCATCGCGGCGACCTGCATCGTTCTTCCTCCGGACATGACCTACGAGGAAGGCGCCTCACTTCCCGGCGCGCACTTCACCGCCGTCCAAGTCTTGTACATGCGACTAGGACTTCCCAAGCCATTGACGTCGGAAGCGGCCGCTTTCAAGAAGAAAGACGAGAAGATCCTGATCTGGGGCGCGAGTACGTCTGTGGGCCATCATGCGATTCAGCTTGCGGCCTTGTCAGGATTGGAGGTGTATGCGACAGCGTCGCTATCTGCGCACGAGGAGGTCAAGGCTCTCGGTGCTTCCCATGTGTTTGATTACAGGGATCAGGACGCTGCGAGAAAGATTCAAAAGGCGGCGGGAGAGGAAGGTATCGTATACGCCATCGATTGCGTGTGCGAGAAAGGCAGTACTGATGTCATAATCGTGCGTCTACTCCTCTTTCACCTCTTCATACTGAGCTCACAGCCTCTTCGATAGGACGCAATGTCGTCTGTACGCGGAGGCAAAGTTATAACCCTCCTCTTCGTCCCCGAACCGACCCAGAACCGCCGCGCAGACGTCAAAGTCGAATTCACGCTCGCTTACACGATCCTCGGCTACGACATCGAGTTTGCGCACTTTTTGAAAGTATCGGCTAAGCCGGAGGACAAGGCGTATCTGCTAGAATACTGCGGCCGCGATATCTCGCGCGTACTTGAAGGGTGGAAGGCAGGCGAAGGCGCACCGACGTTCAAACCGCAGCGTCTTAGGGAGATTGGGGGTGGGATCGAGGGCATCGCGCGGGGCTTGAAGGTCATGCAGGAGGGCAAGTACGGTCGCGAGAAGCTTGTGTGCAAGATCGCCTGAACGTGAATACTACTGCTTGTACTGCACTATCAAACGCTGTTCTACGTATCTTGCTTGGGTTCGGGTCCTTTTGACGGTCGTACTTGAGACCTCGTATCACAAAAGCTATTGTATAGCTCAACGCGCGTGTGCTCGCCCGCTGGCCGTGAAATCTGCAAGACGTACTGTCCATAGCGCGCCCTCGGCTGGCGCCGGCCCGGCTCGCCGATACCCTCGGAATGCGCATGTTCGTTGAATGCTGCTCCCATGAGCCTCGAACTACCACGCAGTTCCCAGCGGGCGGCAATCTGAGTTCTCCTGTTCTGCCATGCCTATTTTGAATGATAAGGGTGCTGTGCGCCTGCGTGCTCGGTCGTTTCATGGAGTTTGTGCCTATCACTATTGACTCCAGCATCGCACGCGCCAACGAAGCCGCGTCCTTCTTCGACCTTGATATACAAGTCTTCGGGCGGTTGGTTTACCTAGTTCCAGCGTCAAACCTATGCTGCCACTGTTGGCGACGCTTGCATTGTGGCTCGCTGTCGCTGGCTGCGCTCAGGTGCCGCTAGTCAGCACTGTCGAGCTGGCGAGCGCGCGCTCGAGCTGGACAGATGCGCCATCGCCTGACTCGACAGCGGCGGACGTCTTCAGCTCGATGAACTCGCTTCTCCAGTTCTGGCCCAACACCATCTTTCGTACAGGGCATACCCTTGTACCTTCTACGATCCCCGCCGGCACAATCCTCCACCACGGCTCCCGCCTCTCAAATGCCACCGTTCCCACCTCATTCGAATGGCTTGCTTTCGACTTCGAACACTCTTACGTTTTCTGCGTTTCGGACTGTCATGTCTTCAAATTCGCGGCATATAGAGATTTGAAGGTGTTGTATCTGGATGGGGCGAGCGCAGCGAATTGGATCGAGTCTATGCAGACGATAGATGTGCTGCTGTATGGGGAGGTGTCGGAACCGGCGAGGGATTGGGAGGAGTGGCCGAGGGCGAAGGCTTTGTGCGATTGGGGCGTACCGCTTGGTCTGGACGGTTTCGTGAGGATGGAGTTTCATTTGTGAGTTCACGGTCACATCTCTCTCGTTCGTCGTTGACCGCTCTATGCAGCGAAGTCATTTTCTGCGACTTTTCTAACGGCCTAACCCTTCTCGAGACTCTCTTCGGCATACCCAGTACGCAACCGCCAGGGATCCCACCGAATGAACGGCGCGGCACGAACCGAACCGACCCGCCAGAAGGGTGGATGGGCACCCAACCCGATTCCGATGCTACGTTCATTCAAGCCATCGTCGCGGGTGAATGGCACGCTCGTGCCCCGGGCGAGACGCGCGTACGCCCGCATATTGAGAAGGCCGTATCCTTCTATGACCCTGCTCTGACGTCTTTGCATTCAAAGCGCCGCGGTGTACCAAGGGCGCAGCATCGGCTCGCGGGTATCTCGAAGGAGGACGCGAAGACGAAGGTTGAAGAGATCGAGGGGGTGTTGAGGAAGTGGGATGACGAGGATGGGCCGGGAGGTGGCGCAGACTGGGCGAGCGCAATGAGACAAGTCGAAGAGCGTTATAGCTCGCGGCTACTCGAGCTAAACAACACTCTACACTCGACTGCGTATCCGAACGTCAGCTCTCAAGCTGCGGCTGTCCGACGCGAGCTGCTCATCATGATCGCCCCGTATATGGCAACCGCGGATATCGCCGCTTTGTCACCTAACGCGACATCGTGGCTTGATACACCTATGGAGCGCTGCAGCACATTCGCAACCGCTGGAATCCACAGCGTCCTCTCCGGACGCTTCACTGCGCAGGAACTGCTCATTCTGGACGCGATTGAAGGCACACAGGCTGCGATATGCCGTATCATCGGACTGATATGGCTTGATGCCTTCGGCGTGGAGAGCGCAGACGAGGATACCGCTCGTGGATTAATACCACAATGGAGAAGGCTCGTCGACGAGCTGCTTGCGTGGTTGGATTGGACGAGCTTTAGAGCGTGTAAACCGGGATGCGCAGCCAACGTGCGTATACTTATGCTCTTTCTTTTCAACATCGAGCTGATGTCCCCGGATGCTTATAGGAGTTCTGCTACGTGACGACGTGGCCGTTCGTCTTCCCCAGCGACGACCCTAACGACTTCGAGTATATCCCTCGTTGCATACCCTTACACTCGGGGCGGCGGACGGACCGGGCCCCCGGATGGCCCCCAGTGCCACCTGGGAATCGTACGGACGTGGCTGAGGAGATAGTTGGATCTTTACTTGAGCATAGAGCGAAAATGAGGCTGGGTTTGGAGGTGTAGCTGTAGGATGAGTGGGCCGGAGGCCCAATCCTGTTCATGTCTCCATTGGTTTTGCCCCGTCGGTGCGGCGAGACATACATGCGGCCGATGTGTGATGTTCCGTAAACTTGAGACGCCGTTTGCCCTCGGCAGGGTAAATGCCAGACGCGAATAGGGTACATGTCTCTGCCCTGCTCCTCGCCACTGAACACCGACCGCGCGCTGTGCGAAGAGATCAAACCTGACTCTGCTCGCCCCTAGGAGCGTGCGTATATAATCCCAACCGTCTCATCGTCTAAAAATCAGCGCTCAATACCGGCACTCACACCTCTCACTACACCACCGCACCCACCAGCTTCTCTTTCTTACATCACTCAACTCACAATGCGCGCCTTCACCGCCATCTTTTCCATCGTCACCCTCGCTCTCGGCGTCATCGCCACCCCTGAGCCCGAGGCCACGAGCCAGTTCGAGCTCGTCAAGCGCTCGTGCAACAGCGGCAGTGTCCAGTGCTGCAACAACATCCAGTCCTCCAGCAGCACTCGCTTCAGCCGGGTAAGTTCTCTACTCCGTATGGTCTCATCTGCTTCGGACATGAGCCCTTACTTTCCCTTCAGAACACCTACTTCTACCTGCTTTTCCTGGGCTTCACACCGGCCCAGATCGTCGCTCTCTCGCAGGCTAACGCGAACGGTGGTACTGCCGTAGTCTGCTCCGGCTCCGGTAGCGTGTCTTGCAACCAGCAGAACGTTTGCTGCAATGGCAGTCAATTCAGCGGGGTACGTTTGTTCACCGTGACGCATTGGAACGCCGCTGATACCGTCATAGCTCAATGTCCAGGCCTGCAACGCGGTCAACGTCTCTTGATTCTATTGGATAGGCGCTCAAACACTCTTTACATGTATTACTCTCAGATTTCATCTCATTTTACGGTTATCATCGGGCTACGACGCATATGCCAGTTGGATAATCGATGCGCATGCAACATATAAGCGGCATGAGAATGGGGGGGGGGGATAAGCCTCGAAAAAAAAATCACCGTTGCTACGTCGTGTGTATGCGTCAATCGTGCTCTATCCCTGCCTGGCTCCTTGCCGGTAAGTATCTGCCCTGTGCCTGGTTTGAGCTAAATGTGGTCCAGGCGCGTTAATCATGTGATCGTGTTTCGTATGCCGTTTGCCGCCGCGTTTCGTGCTCGTTCTTAGCTCGTTCAGTTTGTCCTTGACCGTGACGGGGCAAGACCCACAAGTATTCCGCTATCGACATATCAAAGCTTTATAGCAAATGACACAGTATGCATACGCGTTCCTTCGGCAGATTTACGCCCTTGCCATCTGCATGTGGCGAGAATAGTGCGTGCGTATATAATACTAGACATGGCCGGGTGGCAGTATTTCATTCAAAGCGTTGCTCCCATCGTCTGCTTGAACATCTTTCTATATCTCTCGAGTTTTCTAACTAGTCATGGTGCACACTATCAAGCTCGGCGGTTCTGCGAAGGACGTATCCGTAGCCAAAGTCGGCACCGGCCTCATGATGTTGACCTGGACCCCCACGCCCCCGCCAGACGAACAGGCCTTCGAGGCGATCAAGGCTGCCATCGATTCCGCGCCTGCTGGGTCCAAAATGCTACTGAATAGCTGCCAGTTCTATGGGCCCGATTTTGGCACTGCCAACCTGGAGCTTCTGGCCCGCTTCTTTGACAAGCATCCCGGATACGCCGACAAGGTATTCCTCGTCGTCAAGGGTGGTGCTAAGCCCAACACTTTTATCCCCGACGCTTCGTAAGTTCATTCAATGTCTACGCCTCCCTGCTTGTGCTGATCAGTGGATGAAATCAGGCCTGAGGGTCTTCGCACCAGCGTCGAACTCATCAACAAGGCTTTACGCGGCACGAAGAAGATCGATCTGTTCGAGAGCTCGCGCGTCACTCGCGAGACGCCTTTGGCCAAGCAGATGGAAGTTCTCAAAGGCTTTATCGATGAGGGGCTCATCGGCCACATCGGTCTTTCCGAATGCAGTGCCGCGACGATTCGCGAGGTGAACGCACTCGCTCCTATTGTTGCCGTCGAGGTCGAAGTGAGCCCCTGGTCCTACGAGGAAGAGACGAAGAATGGTCAGTCTCTTATCTACGAAATTGGACGGCATTCGCTGACTATACAAACAGTCATTGCTACATGCTCCGAGCTTGGAATCACGGTCATCGCTTACTCCCCGCTTGGACGTGGCTTCTTGACTGGCGAGATTAAGAAACTTCCGCAGGGTGACATGCGCACGTATCTTGCGCGCTTTCAGGGCGAGGTATGTTTACGCAATCGCATTTTAAACGTATCTCACACGCGACCATAGAACTTCACCAACAACTTCAAGCTCGTCGAGGCCTTGAAGACTGTCGCCGTGAAGAAAGGAATTACGGTTGCTCAGCTTTGTCTCGCATGGGTGCAGGCTCTCGGCGAGCATGTCGTTCCGATCCCTGGATCTTCGTGCGTTGCGCCTTTCTCCGAGGCTGATGTTCGCTTTCTAACTTCGCGAATGCTGTTACAGGAAAGCCTCGCGCGTCATCGACAACATCAAGACGAGCGATATCAAGCTCACGAGTGAGGAGCTTTCCGAGATTGACCGCATTCTGGCTGAGAACCCGGTCTCGGGTGGTCGCTACTTTGACGGCGCCCCGTATCTTTGGGGCTGATGGAATTATGCTGTCAGTGCTTACAAAATATGAATATGACGAACACAGAGCCCTAAGGGATCGTGCTATCTCTGCTATCGCTCGCGTATCTGGAGCCTTAAGCGGCGTCGTCCTTGCTTTCGGTTGGTTCGGAGTGTGAGCTACTTGTCGCTGGGTCTCGTCCAGCTCCTATAGACGCCGTCGCGGGGTGGGTATTGATCCCAGGTTCCGATGATGCGGATATTGCTGAGTGAAAGATTGAGGTGCAACCAGCTTCGAGCTTCACCGAGTAAGCCGAGTAAGCCGGGAGTCATCGCTCTCATCGGCTGGCTGCGCGTCAAGCTATCCGCACGGAAAGGGATACGACGGCACCGATGTTCTCGAACACCGAGCCCTGAGTAGTGCCAGATGTCAAACCCGGACAGGGTCTAATGTCCGCACCGCTCTTCACCCAGCTTCGCTCTTGGAGTCGCGCGTCTTCTCCTGTAGCTTTATGCCCCTCACAGCGTATAGTGGGTACAAACTTCCCTCATGACTCAGAATCCCAACACTCATACCGCCTACCACATCACCACACTCACCAACACACACACACACTCTCTCTCTCACCACTCTCACATCACCATGCGCTCCTTCGCCGCCATCTTCTCAATCGTTACTCTCGCTCTTGGCGTTATCGCGTCCCCTGAGCCCGAGGCCAAGAGCCAATACGAGCTCGTCAGGCGCTCGTGCAACAGTGGCAGTGTCCAGTGCTGCAACAACATTCAGTCCTCCAGCAGCATCCACTTCAACCGAGTAGGTTTAGAGTTCTCTGGGGCCTCATCCCTTCATTTTTTGAGTTCTCATCTTCCGTCTAGAACACTTACCTCTACTTGCTCTTCCTGGGCTTCACACCGGCCCAGATTGTCACTCTGTCGCAAGGCAATACGAACCGCGGTACTGCCGTGGTCTGCTCCGGATCTGGTAGTGTCTCCTGTAACCAGCAGAACGTTTGCTGCACTAGCAGTCACTTTAGCGGGGCAGGATTCTTTATTCTGATGTATCGTATCTGCACGCTGATCTCGTTGTAGCTGAACGTCCAGGCCTGCAATGCAGTCAACGTCGCTTGATTTCTTTAGTGTACCGAGCGGTCTGCTTAGCATGCATACTACTCGCTTCAACTCTTTTGTTACCCCCGGATTGCACTTCATTTGTGTCATTATTACTCTCAGGATCATTGCATATCCAATGCGGACAAGGACGTCCTGAACCGTGATAGCGGGTAGTACTAAGGTGTACTCAATAGTACTTGATGTAAGTGCGATTAGGGGACTTCTGGTTTCATCATGAGTACATTCATTTTCTCTGTCGATTCTCCTACATACTGTATTTTTACGACCGAGTGTTCGTCACGCGTCCCGCCGGACTGACGAACAGAACAGTTGGCGCAAAATGTCGCGTGTCACATCAACCCGCTGAACAGAAGAATCTTCAGCGCTTGCACGAAGCGCCCGCCCAAAACGGACAGTTGCTCGCAAATTGAGGCATATCTGTTCGGTGTCACGCACTTGCCTCTTCGCCGAACGGTGATGGGACCGGAACAGTAGGCTATGTCCCGTGTCACGCTCGAAATCGATGAACAATCGGTCGTAAAAATACAGTACGTCGTTCATTACAGACTGAAACCAGGCCTGTTTGAGTGACCCACATCAACGCGTCAATCATGTGACCGTGTTTTGCCTTTCCGGGCCGGTGGGTGTGGATGCTTGGTTGGATGCCGTGGCGTTTCGTCCTTGTGCTCGACCATGACTTTGAACATGACGGTCGTCGACCCGCGGGTGTTCCGCCTTTGATAGCTCTGGTCGCCGTTGATAATTCTAGTCTCTACACCGAAATGACATAGTATGAGTATGCGTCCCTCCGGCAGTCGATTGGATACCTGCCGTTCGCTTGCGGTTTTGAGAGCGTGCGAGTATATATGAAGGCAAACGTAGCCGGGCACTCTCTCATCAGTTCCTCTTCACCACTTTCCACCTACGCCTCTAACTATGGTCCGCACTACGACTCTCGGTGGCTCAGCTAAGGATGTGTCCGTTGTCAAAGTTGGCGTACGTCCGTCGCTCAACTCATCGCTGATTCGGATACTGATCTGTGTGGTGCGATGTATAGACGGGACTCATGATGTTAGCGTGCGTTTGACTTTTTTCCTTACTGCGTTTCTACATCCATATCTGACTTGCGCTCCCTGTAGCTGGACGCCCACGCCCACTTCCGATGTGGAAGCCTTCGAAGCGATCAAGGCTGCTATCGACGCGGCACCCGCTGGGTCCAAGATGCTCTTGAACAGCTGTTAGTCGTCCAACTTTCAAAGTCCTTATATCCATCAATCTTGACAACGATAAATAGCCCAGTTCTACGCGCCAGATTTCGGCACTGCCAACCTGGAGCTTCTGGCACGCTTCTTTGACAAGTACCCTGGATATGCCGATAGGGTGTTTCTCAGCGTCAAAGGTGGCACCAGGCCCAACAGCATCATTCCCGACGCTTCGTCAGTTCACGCAGCGCTCGTTTCCTGATGCTCTTTGCTGACAAATGGTTCAAATCTAGGCCCGAGGGTCTCCGCACCAGCGTCGAGCTCTGCGTCAAAGCTTTACGCGGCACGAAGAAGATCGACTTGTTTGAGAACGCCCGTGTAACTCGCGACACGCCTCTCACCAAACAATACGAAGTCCTTAAGAGTTTCGTCGACGAGGGTGTCATCGGCCACATAGGTCTATCTGAGTGCAGCGCAGCGACAATTCGCGAGGTGAATGAGCTGGTCCCCATTGCCGCCGTTGAGATAGAGGTCAGCCCCTGGTCTTACGAGGAAGAAACCAAGAAAGGTTAGTCTCTTCACTTTGACGTGAGAGTGATCTGTCTGACGGTATGACCAGTCATTGCTGCTTGCGCTGAGCTCAGCATTGCTGTTGTTGCGTACTCCCCACTCGGACGTGGTTTCTTGACCGGCGAGATCAGCAAACTCCCGGAGGGTGACATGCGCAACCGACTTGCGCGCTTCCAGGGCGAGGTATGTTTGCGCAAATGCGATATCGGACGTGTCTCATGACGTTCCAGAACTTCAACAACAACTTCAAGCTTGTGGAGGCCTTGAAGAAGGTCGCCGAAAAGAAGGGTATCACCGCCGCCCAGCTTTGCCTCGCATGGGTCCAGTCTCTTGGCGAGCATGTCATTCCAATTCCTGGTTCTTCGTGCGTCCCGCGTTGCTCGTACGTTGTGTCTAGGCGCTAACTTGATCGTCGTTGTTGCAGGAAAGCCTCGCGCGTCATCGACAACATCAAGACCAGCGACATCGAATTCACGAGCGAGGAGCTCGCTGAGATTGCTCGCGTTCTCGAAGAAAACCCGGTCTCGGGTAGTCGCTACTTTGACGGCGTGCCACACCTCTGGGGGTGAGGGAACGAGGCAGCGAAATATAATTGTGACCAATACAGAATCCTAATTTGTTATGAATTGCATTGCATTGTGTCTTCTCCGCACTCGTTGACGTATCTGATGAGCGCTGAGCCCTCGACAGTGCAATACTGCTTTCAGCTGATTCGGAGTGCGGGCCATTCGCAGTCTGGTCTCGTTCAACTCCTATAGACACAGCCGCGGTGTAAGTGTTGATCCCAAAGGCCGATGATGCGGATATTGCCGAGGAGTTTGGGTGGCATACTAAGCGGGTGAAGAGGGGCGGGGGATGGATGTGTATCGTGCAACCCTGTGCTTTGAGCTTCACTGGCCGAGTACGCAGGGAGCTGATTCTATTTATGTCCGACTGAGCGGGAACCTGTGCGGAAAGACATAGAATGGTAAATAGCGGCGCCAGAATATCAGACTCGGACAGGGTTCAATCTGGGATGTCTCTGCACTGCTCTTCGGAAGGGACCAGTGGCATTAACTTCGCTCTTAGGGTTGAATGCTCTCCTGAAGTTGCATGCCCCTCACAGCTATATAACCCCGACTGCCTACTCATCAGTAAAGCATCACTCCAGCACTAACCCGTTCTACCACCCCAACGCACTCACCAGCTTTTCTTACTCACATTTCCTATACAATGCGTTCCTCCATCGCCATCTTCTCCATCGTTGCTCTCGCCCTCGGTGTCGCCGCCTCTCCCGAGCCCACAAGTGACTACGAACTCGTCAAGCGTCAGTGCGGCGGCGGCGGCAGTGTCCAGTGCTGCAACAACGTCCAATCTTCGAGCAGCACCGACTTTAACATTGTAAGCCCCTCCGTTTATCCTCACACACTATTGGCCGTTTACTCATCGTCACCCTAGAACACCTACTTTTACCTTATCGCGCTCGGTTTCACCGCGGACCAGATCATCGCGCTCGAGCAAGGCAACCAGAACGGTGGGACTGCTGTGGTCTGCTCCGGCTCTGGCAGCGTGTCGTGCAACCAACAGAACGTCTGCTGCAATGGCAGCCACTTCAGCGGAGTACGAATGTTCACGATTACGCATCGTGTCAGTACTGATTTGAACGTTGTCACAGCTGAACGTCCAGGCCTGCAATGCGATCAATGTCTGAGCGGGGTTTCTAGGGGATCGAGTAGTACACGGGCTTAGAATACCTGTATATACTGTCCCCCATTGTCTGCGCAGAGGCGTTATGGATATTTCAAGATCAGAATGGACAAAGTTGATTTCAAATTCACAAGATTGGTACATTGATTCGCATTGTCACTTCTCGCATCAGCCCCTCAGCGCTCAGCCCCAGAGGTGTAGCACCTCGTTGGGCACGCCGTCGACGTAGCGGCTACCTGATACCGGGATCTCCTTCAGGATACTATCGATCTCGGCGAGCTCCTCGCTCGTGAACTTGATGTCGCTTGTTTTGATGTTGTCGATGACGCGCGAGGCTTTCCTTGAAGAGTGATAGAGAAGTCAGCGGATGGGTAGAAGTATTGAATAACGATGCGACGCACGAAGAGCCGGGGATCGGGATGACACGCTCGCCAAGGGACTGGACCCATGCCAGGCAAAGCTGTGCGGGAGTGATGCCCTTCTTCTCGGCGACCTTCTTCAAGGCCTCGACGAGCTTGAAGTTGTTGTTGTAGTTCTATAAACAGCGTCAGCAGACAGTTTTCCGTGATGCGCTGGGCATAGACGTACCTCGCCCTGGAAGCGAGTGAAGCGGTTGCGCATGTCGCCCTCCTCAAGCTTGGGCATCTCGCCGGTCAGGAAACCGCGTCCGAGAGGAGAGTACGCGACGACAGCGATGCCAAGCTCAGTGCAAGTAGCGATGACTGGAATCGGCGTCAGCCAACGCCCTAGTACTTACTCTGGTAGTGAGCAACTGACCTTTCTTGGTCTCCTCCTCATACGACCAAGGGCTAACCTCGATCTCAACAGCAGCAACAGGCACAATCTCATTGACCTCCCGGACAGTCGCGGCACTGCACTCAGAAAGTCCGATGTGACCGATGAGGCCTTCGTCGATGAGGCCCTTGAGGACTTCGTATTGCTTGGCGAGGGGTGTCTCGCGAGTTACGCGGGCGTTCTCGAAGAGGTCGATCTTCTTCGTGCCGCGGAGAGCCTTGACGCAAAGCTCGACGCTGGTACGGAGACCTTCGGGGCTGTCCATAAGAGGCTTGTTAGGAGCAAAGGATAAAGTAGAGGTGGGCTGCACTTACGAAGCGTCGGGAACGATGCTGTTGGGCTTGGTGCCACCCTAAATCGTCGCAGAATCAGATCGGACAGTATGATCGTAAGCACTGATATAGCATACCTTGACGCTGAGGAACACCTTGTCCGCATACCCGGGATGCTTGTCAAAGAAGCGAGCCAGAAGCTCCAAGTTGGCGGTGCTGAAGTCCTGAGCGTAGAACTGGGCTATTATACCCCTGAAGTCAGACTCGATACAAGCAAGACGATAAACGAACTGACAGCTGTTCAGAAGCATCTTGGACCCGGCTGGTACGGCGTCGATGGCAGCCTTGATCGCTTCAAAGGCTTGCTCATCTGGGGTGGGTGTGGGCGTCCATCTGCATACAAAGCGGATGGCAGTCAGGGATCGAGAATCAAGCGTGAACAGAGCAAGATCAACGCACGTCAGCATCATAAGTCCCGTCTAGACGTCGCGCCACACATATCAGCAGTCAAGTTAGCGATGCAGTCGAGTACAGGACGTACGCCGACTTTGGCGATCGAGACATCCTTGGCGGAACCGCCGAGAGTCGTAGTGTGAACCATGCCTAGCAAGTAGAGAAGATGGAGGGCAGATGGTCGAGCGAGTGGTGGATCTGGTCCTGTGGTCGTATCGAATGTCGAGTTTCCATGTCTGGCTTTATACGCTTTCACGCGCATGCTCTCATCCACTCCAAACGCCTACTTCGTGCAGATCCACAGCAGCAGGCTGCAGGCATAACGGCGCCGTTGTCAGCGTGTCGTTTACTGTGCATGAGGAACGCTGTGGATGCTTTCTGCTGTACTCGTTGTCGGCCTCGTGTCGGTAAGACTTTCCACATCGCTCGGCAGAGGTTTACTGTGGCTGCCGAGGGTACACGCACTCGGCGTCGCGTTATGTCGTTGTCGTCATCATGCGCAAATCATGTGTTTGGACATCGATGGATCCACATCGAAGGTTGAGACGCCGGATGATGTCGATGACGGATGGAGGTGTATAGAGCGTTACTCATAGTACAGAGGTATTGCCGCTGTACTACTGCAAATGGATAGCCCAGGAATAGTCTGCCAAGTCATGGAGATAGTAGTGGTGGCACGCGCCTGATTCGTGACGGCGCTCAGGAGACGCGTCGAGCCACAGTTGCCCACGAACCACCATCCTCCTGTGCGAGCTGCAGCACGAAACTTCGAATTACACCATCCGCTGCCAGATCCATATGCTCCCATAACCGATGTCTCTTCCGTCGGCACGCTCAGGCTACCTCGTACTGGTGCTGACGACCGTCTTCTTTCTATGTGGATTCTACGCCCTTTTGTTGGGCCATCTGCTCCCACTGCCAGTATTACCAGTGCGTTCGTAACCATTTCGTCGTCACCATACCCACTGAGACGAGGTCGATTCGGCAGGTTCTTCAAGTCGTCATAGCCGACTACCACTATACTTGCTTTGCGATACTCATCATTCCTACTACTTCTTACTTCGTCATCGCAAACTGGGTCGGTTGGCAATACTATAGCAACTCGTAAGGCGAAGAGATGGGCGGACGCCTGTGGTGCAATGTCATGATGCCTTGACCTTTCTCTTCCTCTTATGCGTCACTCTGTGAGCCACGTGGAACCGACTTTCCTCGCACGAGTCCACATATATGCGCGCAAAGCTCGGCCAGAAGCTACAGTACTAAAGCGATACAACTGAGACAGTACGCAGCTTTGTCATCCGAAGTCATCTACACCGAGCTGTCCCGAGGCGAAATGCAGTCAAGAATCTGAGGAACAGGAACGAGAACGAGATGAGGTCGGGACCAACGCGCGATCCATTGGATGCGTGGTATAGTTCAACCATGTCAGTTAGGCCAATGGGTGATTTGGAAGCGTAGCCTGTCGTTCCCGGCATCCCATGTGTCCTGCCTCCGAAGCTGATCGCCCATGCGCGGGATATCCCTGGTGACGAGGAACGCTCTGTCGAAGAATTTGCCGGCGTAGATGCTGTCGTACTGGACGGAGTAGCGGTCGGATCCCGGCGCAAGGGGCTTGATGTACCATCGACTCAACTTTTTTAATTGGGGTTCGGGATCTTCCTCGACTGCCTCGTACTGCGACCCACTGAAGATGAGGTGATGCTGAGTGGCATCCTCCCAAAGGCGTACGGGGTAACTGCTGGCGACATCGAAGCTCGTCTTGAGGGCATCGGGGTTGTCGAGATACATCCACCACTTCCTAGACGGAGCCATTACCCATATCATAATCATTCCATACATCCCGTGCGAGCGGCAGAAGCCCCGCCCCTGATTGTCGGTGAAGTTGATGGCCAGGTCGTTGGCAGGATTGGCGAGAACGAGCTCGGCGAGTTTGATAGTGTTCTCGCCGACGGTGGTGATGAAGACCGTCTCCTGCTGGAGGAGCTTGGCTCTGTGTCGCTCGAGAGTCTTGGCGCCCTCTTCGAATCTGGCGTCAGGCGAGTCGGCGGCCATCTGAAGAAGAGAGATGCCTTTGACGACGACGACCCAGTACCCGAGGATCTGGAACTCCCGTAAGCCAATGCGTTCCGAAAATATGATAAACGAGGTTGAGTCCACTGACCAGAGTCTTCATCTTGCCATAGTAGCCCAAGAAATCCGTTGAACCGTCGAGCGCTTGCTGAGTGGCCTGGCGCAGGAAAGCATTGCCTCCCGTCTCGCTGAGGAACGAGTCGATCGCATCGAGGATACCCGGAACCTCGTTGGCGCACTCCTGCAAACGGTTGACAAGCCTGTTCTGGAGGTGCTTGAGCTTCGTCGCCCGCTCATCCGCCGATAGTTCCTTCGGAAGATCGAATGCAGTGAGCACGATGTCCGCGATGGTGTCCCAGTGCGTGTTGATCTTGGTAAGGCTCGCCTTGAGATGATCGCTCCGCAGCTGGAGAAGCGCGTCGGAGAGCTGGTTGGACAGGTTGTCCACGGCGCTCTTAACGTCCTTGACTTGGTCGACGATGAACGCGATATCCTTTCGCACTTTATCCAAATCGCTCCCACCGGTGATGGCCTCGAGACCCTTCTTGAAGACCCAGCTGCCTGCGGCACCTGCGAGACTCTGCCCGAACTTGAGCAAGAGGGACGTGGCTGGCGCGGCGACGACTGCAGCCATTTCACCAGGAGACGGAGTAGTCGAAAGAATGGGAGATGAGCTTGATGTCAAAATACGAGCTAGCCGTAACGTGAGTGCGATCGATGGGGTAAAGTTATCTTTGGCTAACGAACTCTGGGCGCGCAGGGTGCGGGGTCAAAAGGCGACAATCCGGCCAGGTCGAGTTATTAAACGGTGCGCGCAGCTCAAGGCTGCCTTTCTCTCTCCGCCGGGACCGCATACTTTCCGTCCGCAGAGGAGACTAACCCGAGAGGAGAATGTAGACGTCAAAAAGGAATGCTAAGGCGGCGATACGACGCATACACGAGGCGGGCAAGTGGCAAAAAAATCAGGGGAACAGATACTGTAAAAGACAGCCTGAGAAGGTTGAACAAAAAGGGCACCGAACGCACAACGAAGCCATAGTCGTAGACCCGTACGCACGGTTTGCATCGCATTGACAAGTACATCGTGGTCCCTGCATGACATGGTCGAGGAGGTCGGGGTCGCCCTTTAGCGCTGTACCCGGAGTCATGGTATAAGCTGGTGTCGCATCATTCACAGATGTCCCGCGACACTACTACATAACACAGGCTGTTACACAGCCAACTCGAATTGGAGCGGTGACCGCGAACACGCCTTACGGCCGTTGCCGATCTCGGATCCCACGTCTTGCAGACTGTGCTTGATACCATAGCGGACCTCGCTTGTCCCTGGCAAAGTAGCGCTTGAATGGAGCGAATCAAGGTGACGCTCAAAACGAGTGAACCGAAGTACTGTCTTTTTTCGACCGGAAGTTCGTAACGCGTAACATCCGTCGCGCGATGAACTTCCGGTAGGTTCGGTAACGCGTAACGCAGGTCCTTTCGAACATGTGAGCGTTACCCGTAGATCGGGCCGGACCGACGGAGACGCTGCGCGAGCCCCGCCAGGCTCCTCCCAAGTTCGGTGTAACACCAGGCCGAGCCCACCGAACCTATTCTGGCCGAACCTACACTTCGGTAACGCGTAACGCTGTAAATCGACGAACCTACGGTCGAAAAAAGACAGTAACAATGAAGGAACGAAGAGCACACAAGCGCCGGCCAATCAGGAGCCCTGTATGAGCTCGAGTCCGATAACGCCGACGTCATGAATCCGGCACGGAGTCAAGTTTACAGCTTGGCCTTCACCTTCACCTCTCCCCGCATTTCTATCAGTAGACGCGTGCAGTACACCATCTTGTGCAGCACAGTAGACGTCTAGCTAGCTTGCTCATTGCTGCCAGCTAAAGGCATAGCGGACTCTCGCAATGCGCTTGCCATTGCACAGGCTCGCATGGCGCGCTCAACGACCTGGCTGCATCCGGACATTGGCCACGGCGGCTCCCAGCCAGCCTAGAACGCCGCAAACGATCATTGAGAAGGTCGTACAGAAGTATGCAGTTGGACTGCCAGACGGCAAGGCGGTGAAAGCCGGAGACTATGTCATGCTTCGACCCGAGCACGTTATGACCCACGACAACACCGGACCCGTAATATCCAAGTACGACTGTCCATCTATATATAATCTGCGTAGCTCACGCGATACTCATGCATAGGTTCAAATCAATAGGTGCCAAGAAGATCCATAACTCGCGACAGCCCGTCTTCACGCTCGACCATGACGTGCAGAACCGATCGGACAAGAACTTGAAGAAATACGCCGATATCGAGATCTTTGCCCGGCAACATGCCGTGGACTTCTATCCGGCTGGTCGCGGTATTGGACATCAGGTTCTTGTGGAGGAGGGCTATGCGTTTCCGTACACGCTTACTGTGGCCTCGGACAGTCACAGTAATATGTATGGGGGTGTTGGGTGTGTGGGTACGCCTATCGTGCGGACAGACGCAGCGGCGATTTGGGCAACGGGAAAGACGTGGTGGCAGGTTCCGCGCATGGTCAAAGTTGAACTTCGCGGGAGATTGGCGCCTGGTGTGACAGGGAAGGACATCATTGTGGCGCTGTGTGGCAGCTTCAATAACGACGAGGTCTTGAACGCCGCGATCGAATTTACCGGCGACGGCGTCAAGGCGCTCTCTGTCGACGACCGACTTACCATCGCAAATATGACGACGGAGTGGGGCGCGCTGGTCGGTTTGTTCCCCGTGGATGAGGCGACTCTGGCGTGGTACGAGCAACAGCTCAAGAAACTCGAATTCCGGACGTTCTCTATTCCTGGCGACGATATCCCTCCACCACCCGAACATCAGCGTATCAACAGGAGACGACTCGATTCTCTACGAGCAGCGCCTATCACCTCCGACGCCGACGCCGAATATGCTTCACATCTCATCCTGGATCTCTCTACGCTCGTACCGCACGTCTCCGGCCCGAATAGCGTTAAAATCTCTACACCTCTACCAAAGCTGGAGTCGGAGAAGATACCTATTCAAAAGGCCTATCTCGTCAGCTGTACGAACTCCCGAGCGTCCGATATCGCCGCTGCAGCTGAGGTCGTACGCGGACACAAGATTGCACCGGGCGTAGAGTTTTACATCGCCGCCGCCAGCTCCAAAGTTCAGCTCGAGGCCGAAGCGAGTGGCGACTGGGAGACGTTGACGCTTAGTGGCGCCAAAGTCTTGCCTGCTGGATGTGGACCTTGTATCGGTCTTGGCACGGGATTGCTCGAGGAAGGGCAGGTCGGGATTAGCGCCACGAACAGGAATTATAAGGGACGGATGGGACATCCGAAGGCGCTGGCTTATCTCGCTAGTCCGGCTGTTGTCGCAGCGAGCGCTATCAAAGGATACATCGCCAGCCCCGATTCTCTGGACTCTGCTGCTTTGCCACCCATTGGCGCGCCGTTCTTCTCTATCGTCGATTCGGAGGCGGCCGCGAAGCCTGTTGCAGCGTCTACGGCGGAGGAGCCACTCTTACCGGACTTCCCCGCGACCTTCCGCGGAACACTCCTTTTCGCGCCTCAAGACAATCTCAATACGGATGGGATATACCCTGGGAAATATACATACCAGGACGATATCACGCTCGCGCGTCAGGCTGAGGTCGTAATGGAGAACTACGATCCTGCCTTTGCGAAACTCGTCGCTTCTCTCTCCCGTCCTGCAGATGCGCCCGGTGTGAAAGAGGGCAACGCAATCCTTATTGCAGGGTACAACTTCGGCACTGGTTCATCGCGCGAGCAAGCTGCTACTGCATTGAAGTCGGCTGGCATTCCTATGGTCATAGCCGGCTCATTCGGCGACATCTTCAAACGTAACGCAATCAACAACGGACTCGTATGCGTCGAATGTCCGGAGCTCGTCGCAGATTTGACCGCTGCATATGCGAAGGATGGACAGAGGGGTGCTGGGGGTAATGAGGGAGAGTTAACCGTCGATCGGGGACTGAAGATCGCTGTCAGTATGATGGATGGAGGGGTCGTTGTGAACGGAATGGACGGTGGTGAGAAGGTTTATAAGGTTAAGCCTTTGGGAGCGAGCGTGCAGGAGCTGTGGCTGTGTGGAGGTTTGGAGGGGTATATCTTAAAGTCTATTCAGGCTGAGAACGCTTGAGAGCGTAGACTTTGACATGTAAAAGTATTCTGCCTTGCTATGCACATCTATTCGCGACTTGCTTTCATCACACTGGCTGATTACCGTGCTGAATCCACTCTTCTGCATGGCACAATGTCGGATCATCACTGTTCACGTTCTTGGAAGCCGAACGCTAAGTAATCATGATATTCGGTGTTGCCTCCCAGAGTCCAATTTTTGAGGGTCACAGCGCGATGTGGTTCTAAGTATGGATTCTTAGTATGGAAGTCAGCCGTTGATCTATTCACCGATCGTTTCCGCTCTACTCTAACGTTCACTATATGCCAAACTATCTCTACTCAACGTGCACAAGTTAGGCTCTAAGTACAGTCAAGCATCATCAGGATCATGTCGCCCAGGTCCTCTTCCAGGGCGTCGTCCGGGATGTCCAGGACCTCCCGGTCCGCCTGGTCCACCCCATCCAGGACTCACAACACTTGCATCGTTCAAAGCCACACAACGTGGGGCCATGCCTGACTGACGGTCGCCGGCGACGACGAAAGGCCAAGTGGGCGTATAGCAGAACTCCTGCATAATGCTGTCAGCACACTATTGCATTCACTACACATGCTGAAGACATGCTTACATTGACCTTGCACCCTGGGCGACACGTTTGCCAACTCGACCAGTCCAACCAGTCCATCAACTCCTTCGTATGCACTCCCCACTCCCCAACCGCGCGCGCAGCTTCGGCTTCATCGGCGCTTTCGATGTCGAACGCATCAGACCACATGAGCGCGAGGCGTCTGCAGATCTCATGTGTCGTTTGCTGTACTGCATGCAGGATGAGCTCCTCTTGGTAGGTGAGACGCGAGGCGGGGATGTGCGATGTTTGTGTTCGTGCGCAACGATGGGCGATAGGTGCGAGCCATGCGTGGTCCGAGTTTGCCGGGCTGCCTCCGGCCAGGCTTTCGAAGTCGTGTGCGTGAAAGTATGGTGTGAGCATGACGAGTAGTTGAGCCCGTGCTGAAGCGGCTCGAGACGTGGCATTGGCAAAGCTTGATTCGAAAGCAAGCGTGTCGTTTAGCATGACTAGCCTTGCGCTGTATCGCTCAATGACAACATGCATGATACTACCCCAATTCACCCCGCTCCCTCTACCTTCCCTCGTAACAACATGTGAAACCTCCTCAAGCTTCTTCGCAATGTCCTCCTGTGAGATAGAGGCTAACGAGTGCTGCGTACGCGAAAGACCACGACGTGCATCGATCAAGCTGGTTAACGCAGGGTCGTAGAACGTCACGGCACCGTGCCAGTCTACGACAACTCGGGTCTCTCCTGGTGCACGATGGTGCCAGGAACCGGCTACGACGGCTTGAAAGATAGCGTCGTTCGCCGTTGGGAGGGTACCTCGCCAGCCTGTGGGCGGTGTGACTTCGGTGCTTGGAGGCCAGCCGCGACCTGGTCCTCCCGGCCCTTGTGAACCACCCGGATCCCTACGCGGAGCGTTGCCTGGATTCCAGTTCCAAGGCCAATGGCTATCCGTCTTGGGAAGCAGATCGATAGAATCGACCAACTCGAGACCATCACTGAAGTCGCAATACATGACCTCGCTGCCAAATTGCAAGTCAACAACACGCGCACGTAGCAGACAACTACATGGCTCACAAGTGGAACTCCATGCGAATGAACCCGTCCAATCCTCTCGGCTTTGCCCACTCACAAAGCGCAACGATTCGCTCGTACTCGCTGTTCGCCCTATCAGGCCTGATCTTTCCCCATGCAATGAGGTCCGCCGTTTCCATCATCCCGAACTCGTTCGCTGCCGAGTTGCCGTCGAAGTAGAGAAGCTTCACGTCGCGCGTTGTCATGAAGGAGTAGAGACGGCAGACTTGAGATCCCTGAAGTATGTATGTACGTTAGATGTGAGATCTGCGGGGAGCGGGAAGAGGCATACGAAGATGTAGGAGTGTTCTTGATCGAAGGCGAGCCAGTCGGGTTGGGTTGGGACGGAGCCGTTTGGTGTAATGAGACCGTGGTGTAAGAGAGTACCGACTGGTATATGCGTGAGTGCCATAGTATGACCTGTGTACGGCAGGTAAGCAGAAGTGTTTGTAGATACATGGACCTCTACGTACCATGTCGCCAGACAATATTGGGCCATAATTGCATCAGCGAGCTCACAGAGTTGAAGATGAGGTTCCCCGTAGCGTCCGGGTGAGGCGGCATATCCCAGGCAGTGTCTCCATTCAAAGACTGACTAGGATATTTTGGTACTGCAAACTGAACCTGCTCGAGAGCATCTGGAATCACAGAGTCCACCTGCTCAAGAGCATACGCAAGCGTTCCCGAGAGCAAGGTCACCGCCGAAAGGGCAGCCGCCACAAGTACCATCACAACGTCTAGCAGGACGAGCTTGTTGTCGTAAGAGATAAGTTAGCGCCATGCCCATCGGCCTCAAACAAGCTCTATTGCGCAGACGAATGAGTCCGGGAGTACGTGCAGGAAGTAGCTGCGGACGGTCCGCGGTATTGATCTCGGTGTTATCCGCCGGGAGATGCCGTGATGCCTCACAGCATGCGGTCGGTGAAGCAACGCCGTGGCGACGTTGTCCTCGAACCATCACCAAGTCTGATAACTGTTTCCTTACTGGTATGCTCCTCGAATACGTGTTATGGCTGACTTGCATCGCTGACCTCTAGCTTCTCTGCTCAATTGGCTAAGGGTTCTCTCGTCACTCTACGGCAACGCAACTTCTGGGGCTGGTTTCTGAGCTGACGCCTCGTATCTGCGTCTTGGCGGCTTGCACGTTTAAATCATGGTAAGCGTGCGCACCGGATGCTTTGGAACAAACTATCTGACGTGCCTCACTCTGATGAAGGCCTCACCGATATTGAATCGTCGCCGCCTCTTGAGACGACTATGGTCCTTGTTGGCCGGTGTTATTGGAACGTTCTGCCTGACGTGGTTTTACCTTTGGTACACGGAATCCAAGATTCTCCCAGTAGAATATAGGAGGCTTCCTCCCAACTACTACTCATGGTGGGCAAATGTCAACGTCGTTTGCAGACGCACGATTGTCTAAGCCATCTTAGGTTCCGAAAAGAACTCGCTCTTCCACAGAACAATCCGGATCTTCCTCCGCCACAGGGCAAGCACGGGAGATATGTGTTATACGACCAGCACGTTCAGCGTTTGTATCTCTTATGCAACGTGTCCGATTAATTGCTGACTTCGTGCAGTACTCGGATGGGGGAACGCGATGCAAGACATGATAATGAATGCTCACCTTTCCTACATGGCAGAGCGAACGTACGTCAAATTTGGCACCCGCGGGAGTGCGACCCTCATGAGTGATTCAGGTTTGTTATGTATAACTACACTTGGGATGTTGGAGTAGGCGACTACTCGAAATGGGGAGACAGCATCATCCCGGCTCAGATACCTATCTCGGTATACGCAAAAGGTAACGATTGTCATTGAGTGAAACACGTCTATATCTGACACGCCCTTCTGCGTGTAGGCCCCATAGCTGGAGCTCCTTACCCGGCCGACAAATATCGTCAGCCTGCAGTATCCGTACCCTTCTTCAGGTCGATCTGCCCGCACCCGACGATGTTGAACGTTGACAACATAAAGCACGAAATTGGCGAACCCTCCGCCTTAACGATCATGACACACTTTGCGAACCGGCTCAAGTCGATCGACGACGGCTGTGTGGAGTTTCAGTACAATACGGGGCAGGTCCTCGACTTCTAGTGCGACCTTCACCTATCCTTTCAGATTCGACGTGTTAATCTTACCTGACAGCATCATGGGAGATGGCAAACGCATGGCTGACTTGTGGCCACCACTCCTCGAGTCGCCCATCCTAACAGAGTGGCAATGGTCTGACACTATAACCGCGGCCCTGGAATCGAACTACAGGATCGTCCATCCCGGGGCCGGAATCCGAGATAGCCAACGCGCGGAGCTTCCCGGATTGCTCGCTTTGCATGTCCGGCGCGGCGATTTTGAGGATCACTGCAAGCACTTGGCGAAGTGGAAGTCCGCGTATAACGCGTTCAACACTCGCGAAGGCTTCCCGGACCAATATACCCCACCTCAGAACGGCGAGTGGGGCGAGGCTTCACCCGAGGGCCTCGAGTTTTACGGGAAGCATTGTTTCCCGTCGACCAAGGACATAGTCGAGAAGGTGTATCAGGTGCGCGCCGACGCCAAAAGGCAGGGCCGTAACTTGGATCGTATTTACGTTCTCACCAACGGAAAATCGGACTGGTTCGCCGAGTTGAAGGCAGCTTTGAACGAGCTGGGAGGGTGGAAATCGATACACTCGAGTCGGGAGCTGCGGTTGACGCGCGAGCAGAAGTATGTCGCGCAGGCGATCGATATGCTCATCGCTACACGCGCTGATACCTTCGTGGGAAATGCGGTATGCGAACTGTCACCCACTTCAGCACGAGCAAGCACGCTTACCTACAACCCATTCAGTGGTCCAGCCTCACTTCCAACGTCAACATGCTGCGTGTTGTGCAACACCATCACCCACAGACATCACGCTTCTGGTGAAAACACTCATCAGACTAGGGCGCTGCGGACGCTCTCGAAACTATAGCCCAGAATGGACAATAGGATCTTTCGTATCTAATAGTAATATCATACCTTCCTCGAGAGTGTGTCGCAAAGCCGCCCAGGATTCGTAGTACGAGAAGGATATTTATATGCCATGCATGTCGCCGGTTTTTGCCGATCCACTTAGAAGCAGTGATTGCGGCTGGTGCACCTTGTCCCGAACCGCCATCACCAAACCTTGACCCAACCCATTGAGGGACTCTCAACCCCCTTGCTGTCACTGCGCGCTTAGATCTCTACTCGATTTCAGCTTGTCATTGTCAAGTGTGCTTCCTTCTCATTTTGTAAGCCCAGCTACACCACGCATATTCCTCATTAGACTTATTCCTTGCTATACAGTGCTCGCAGAAGCTGATCGCGCGTTGTTGGTGAATGCCGGGATCGATTGAGCTGGTCGCCTCTGGGGACATGCCTGATACACAGGCTATATCGACTTCAGATGACGATCTCTTGCCATCATATACGAGCTTCTCCCCTATACACTCTCTGCCAGACGAACTCATGTCCCTCATATTTGCCTTCGCCGTCCCGCATGCGATATTCAGTTCCATGATCTTTCCTCCCAAGGAATGGTGGAGCATTCCATGGGTCAACCGCCACTTCAGACGAATTGCCCTACAGACGCCTCGATTCTGGGCCGCGCCAGTGTTCAAGAGCGAGGGCCTGCTCGACCACATGTTGTCCCACTCCGGTGCCGCGCCCCTTACAGTGTGCTTCGATGACAGATGTCATGGATTGCTCGAGAAAAAAGGACGACATGGTAACTTAGGTCTGATCCTGTTAGCTAAAGCGCTTGAGCATCTTCCACGCATAGAAAATCTTACTCTTTATGGAAACCGTCAAACCGTCGAGCGTTCTCGTCAACTGCTAGAAGGTCGAGATGCTGCCCTTACGATGCGCCATTGCTCAATAACCTGTTATGAGGGCTGGGATACTCTCGAGCCGGCGATGCAGGAAGATATGCCAAGGGATATCACATTCCGTGACGACCTTTTCGATGGACAGGCGCCACACCTGCGGTCTTTGCAGCTTCATGACGCGCAGATACTCTGGACATGCCCTATATTAGGTCCCTCTATCGTCACCCTTGTTTTGACCGCGCCGCCGATACTACCCGCCCTTGCGGCGATGCTCGAAGCCTTGGCGAGGATGCCCAAACTTCGCCACCTTGTGATGCTGCCCGGCTTGCCATCCGACGATAGTTCGCCCAATGTACCATCATATGTCGCGGAGTCAGTAGAGCTTCCGCAGTTGCGTCACTGTATCTTTGTCATAGACTTGGAGGACGCACAGGCGCTTCTTGAAGCGCTGGTGATGCCTCAAACTACGGAGATGCGCACAATATGTCACGCACCAGGCGATATGGACAATGCCACGCCTGTAGAGCCTATGGCACAAGGCTTGCATAGATGGTACGCGCAGCAACAACCCACTGTGCCGTTTGCCCGGCTGCTCGCATTGCGAATACAGACATACACCACTTCGTCCTGGGACAACCTTCGGATTTCCACCAGCTGGGAGCAGCAACCCGACTTGTTATCCGATTCTGGTCCTTCGCGAGCACCGGATGCTCCCACACTCGCGGGCTTGAGCGCCGATGTGGTGACAGCGCATCTGCACGGCAGCGACCTGCTCCTCTCCTCCGCGACGGTCCTTCTCCGATCACTGCCGCTCAGCAATATACGCGAGCTCATCGTCGATTATGGACTACACGGCGTAACGCCAGCATGGTGGCGTGATATTGCGGAGTTCTTGCCCTCCCTCGATACCGTCGTTCTCCACGGACATAACGCCAGTGACTCCTTCTTCGAAGTTCTCGCTTACTCGCAGACACTCTCCAGCGCCGGCGACAACGACTCGGAGGCCCTCCCGCTATTTCGCAGCGTGCGCAATGTGTCGCTTATTGGGCTTGACCTCGCGTACCCGCCACGCTGCACTTCCGTTGCGCGTGGACTGCGGCAAATGGAACGTGCGCAAAGGAAGGTGCAGACACTGTGCCTTCGGGGATGCAACATGCCTCGGATGCGGTTGCTTGAGCTGCAAGTACATGTGGAGACGATGATCATGGACGAAAGGAAGAGGGAACCAGAGCCGGAAGAACCACTGGCGTGGTCGTTCAGGGTGCAAGACTTCTAACCCACCATTACGTAATTGCCACAGTATCTGGAGTGGGAGGTGAAGACAGACCGATGTACTTTTGTATAGAATTTACTATTGCGCTATACAGTCCAAGTCGTGGATGTTGAGGGTATGTAGGCGCCTATTATCGGTCAACATTTGTCGGCAAATCGGCCCGAATGCGAGATGCGGGCACGGGGCTTGCGCGCGCTAAAACGACGCGATTGCCGCGTGCCGTCATGAGGATATCTGCCTCCTTACCCTTAACCACCATCTCGCCTTATCTTCCAGGAAGTCTTCAGGCTCAAGATGCAGGGAAGAGAGTCCTCGCAAGGACCGCATCCTGCGATGAGCCCCATCTCGCCGCCGCACCCCTCACCGGTTCCCTCGTTTCTCAACCAGCATCGGGCGAGCAGTAGTCAAGGGCGTCTGTCAATGGAAAAGGACGACGGTTCACTTGATATAGTCCCGCTCTTGCAGCGCTCAGGACCATCCATCGTGAAGGCGCGCAATGGAAGCGTACTCTCGCGTGGTTTCATCCTTAAGACTGATTACTACCCTTCTGGTATGAGAGCAGCGGCACCGTGAAGTGAACGGCACGCTGAAGTTTGTTTGCGGCATAGGTCGCGCATTGGAGCTTGACCTCAACGTGCATGGCGCTCCAAACTTTCGGGCTCCTCGTCAGGGTGATCTGAACGTGTTTGGAGCGGCACAACCGCGGTCGCAGGGTCTGCGAGCGATCCTGTCTGTTTTGCGCGCAAGGCCGGGCGTGCAGAATGCTTCGCACGTGGTCTGGTTCTCTACGCGTGAAGAGCCGATAGGTAAGATTCCGCTTTCGTCACAACGAAGCCGAGACCCAGCAATACTTGCACTGCGCGATGATCCTAGTTCAGAGTTACGAGTTCAAAAGAAATGTTGCTAACCATATGATCAGTGTACATATCCGGACGACCTTTTGTTCTGCGGGACTCATCCGAGCCTCGGAAGACACTTCGCATGTCTGACAGAGCTGAAAACCTCGAGGACATAGAACAACGCTTGAAGAAGGATATCCTCTTGGAGTCTGCAAAGTGAGCTCTGACCGTGTTTAGAGGTACTTCGTTTCAAACTAATAGTAATAGGTATGGCGGCCTTCTGTTAACGCACAATGAGGTCGGTAAGAACGCCTTCCCCGCACTTGAAGATTTATCATCTCTGACCCGTATTCGATAGCCGTGGAAGATGGGGATGGTGCGATCTTGCCAACCTGGACCGCCGTCGATAGCAACAATGTCAGGACGTCGCGTGAACTTTGGGAGCACCTATCTGTCGAAGGTTGGCATGTAGAGGTCAGTCCGCACTCACAATGTATGAGAGAGCATGCAGCTCATCAAAGCTTCTTTGTCAGTATCATCGGTGAGATACTGTCGTCGTGATTCTCCTCGTTCATCTGCTGACGAGTTTAGAGTGCCGATCTCACCGGATCGACCCATAGAGGTTGGCGCATATATCGCTCTAGCATGCATCGCGACGTTAAAAGATTCTGTAGGATAACTATATTGACGCGTACTTGCGCGTCATCAAGGACCTCGACCCGCTGCACACCTCACTTGTCTTTTCCTGCGGTATGGGTGCGGTTCGTACGACCTTCGCGATGACTGCCGCGTGCATCTTTCGACGCCGTCAGCTTATACTCCGAGGAATGCCTGATCCATATGCTCCGCGCATCCCAGCTACTCCATCCCGAGCCGGAACACCCAACATCGGCGGAACCAGCACGGTAACATCTAAACTTACTCGTCGAATAGTGAGCACCTCTAACGAGTGCCTTAGCCCACTCAGGAACTGCGCAAGCTGCCTGCTGAGTCCAAGGTTGTAGCGACACTCGAACAAGCTAGCTTGCAACAAGACATGAATCGTTCGCTCTTGCGTCTCACTTATGTTCTGCAGCAATGTTCGTAATGGTATTTGCAACGTTCTGCATATCACGTCTGACCTTGTTTTATAAAGGTCTACCTGCATCAGCACCTCACCACGTCATCGAGATCTTACTCTCACATCCTTCCCTGCTCGATAGCTTGCGAAGGGCCCATATGGGCGCTTATGGGATTGTCTTGTCCTTACTGGGCCTTCTGGATGACGGACAGCGGGCAAAGAAACTCGTCGACAAGGTCGTAGATAACGTCGACCACGTTGTGAACCTGCGTGAAGATATTCTCGTGCATCGCGTTCGTTATAGTCTCAGCACGCTCGAAGAAGGGGACAGTGGCGAGTATCTCGCCAAGGCGGCCAGGGCTCTGGAGAAGTAGTGAGTAGATCGTCTTTCCTTTGTTCGACTGTATCTCATCAAAGCCAGTTTCTTCCTGATATCGTTTGCGAGCTACGTGGAGGCGCAGACCGACTTCAAGACTTCCTTCGTTAACTGGTTGAAGGTGCGTTCCTTGTGACCAACTCCTGAAATATTGCTGACATCTCCTACGATACAGCCACGCACCGAGATATGGAAGTACGTACTAGCAAGCAGTTATCAATGGCAATCTGGCTCACCTTCGCCCATAGTCAGATCCTTCACTTGCGTAAATCGCACGGCTCACGTCTTAACGTCTTCGCCCCTGTCCATGACTTGACTGCGCTCTCACGTTCTGGATCCATGGAGCGTGCGACAACTCGCGGACATCGGAACGACGTCCAGATTGCGGGTGGCGAGATGCTCGGCGATGAATACTCTGAGTATGTCGTGAAGACTCGCGCGGGCGTGATTTTACGCGAGGGCATGCTGCTCAAGAGCGACCAGTGGATCGGCGAGTCCGCGCACGTTGGGGCAGGCATACGAGGTGCCATCAACTTCCGCCGCGTGCCGGGCACTGGTATCTATGCTCTCGGCCAGCCTGCAGTGGAGGCGATCGACGAAGTTGTGCGCCGTATACGGCAAGACTTCCCAGGCGCTGAGAAGATCGTCTGGGTCGCGCTGCGAGAGGAGCCTCTTGTTTACGTGAATGGCGCCCCTTACTGCCTCAGGCGAGAACGGTTCTCTCTACGGAATATGAAGGGTATGTCTGATCTGGTCCAGCTCACTCGTCTTGCTGACAAAGCTGTTCAGACTATGGTGGGATCTCGGCCGCTAGATTGGAGACACTGGAGGAACGTCTTCGTGACGATGTCGTATCCGAAGTGCACTCCTTTGGCGGGAAGTAAGTCGTCCTATATCGGCACTGAAGGCCTCTTCTGATCCGACGACAGACTGCTGTTGCACACTGAAGTCAACGATGGCGCCGTCATTCCGGTTTGGGAAGACGCACGTCCTGGTGATATCGCAGTGATGAAGGAGGTCATGAACTCACGCCGCACCCACTCTTCGGCAGATGGCTTGTCATCGCTAGACGTTTCCTATGTACGGGTGCCTATCACGGCTGAGCATCCGCCTGACTTCAGCGACTTTGGTGCTCTCATCGCTCTCGCTCTCAGCACCGATATGGCGAGCACACCCATTGTACTGAACGATCAACTTGGGCGTGGACGATCATCGCTCGCCGCTGTAATCCTCATCCTGATTCAGAACTGGTTGCATAGAGATCGCGGACGCACAGCGCCGACAGCTCCGAAGATGATACAACGGAGTCAAAGCATGAGTAGGATCAATGGCGTCGGCGATGCGGGCATGAACGAGGCGCCAATTCGAAGGCAGTCTTACCAAGTTATCAACAGTTCGTCTCTAAAACCAGAAGAGAGCGCTCGTGCTTACTATTTGTAGACGTGCTGCGCGTCGTACGGAAAGGACCCGCCATCAAGAATGCTGTGGACGAGGCGATTGACCAGTGTGGCGACGTCTTCAACATCCGCGAATCGATCGAGGAAGCCCGCATCAAATCTGAACAAGCTGACGACGACCGTTTGAAAAAGGTGTACGCTCAGCGAGGCATACAGAACCTCCGCCGCTACTTCGAGCTCATCGTCTTCGCTGCATATCTGCAATCGACGGAACCGGACACCATGTCAACGTCACCGTCGTTTGAAGCATTTGTGAAGTCGCTGCCCGTGCTGAAGACGTTCGAGAAAGAGCTTACCGCGGACGGAATGGCCGCCCTTCGCCCTCTTGTGCGCGTTGACATTGGCGACGGCGTCGCGTTGCCGGACGAGGTGTCTGCGGTGGTCTCCAACCGTGCAGGCACAATTCTCAGTCAAAGCACGATCCTCAAGAGCGACTTCTTCTCCAACCTGCAGAAGATGAGCCTTCCCGAGCGTATTGACGGTGCACCGAACTTCCGCCGCGTACCCCTTGAGTTACATTTGGCCCGGCGCGGCGATGGCGCTGCCGATGTTGACTTTGTCCCTGCCGCAGAGACCAGCAGATGGGTATGTGGGAGGTACGCCCACGCATCGTAAATGAGACTTTTCGAAAGACTGATTATCTGAACAGCGGTATGCCTACGGTTCAAGGCCTTCGTCGTGCACTCGCAAGGATCGATGCGGGTCCTGAAGGTAGCAACACGGCGGTATGGACTTCACTCCGCGAAGAGCCTGTTCTTTACGTCGCTGGCCGACCGCACGTACTTCGGCTTGTCGATCGTCCGCTTGAGAACGTCGAGTGCGTGTTCTTCTCCTCAGTAGAGGGGTGACTCTAACACGGAAGCAGAGCGACAGGCGTCACCACTGAGCTAGTCGAGCAAATGGAGGCCAATCTGAAGCGTGACGTCGTTCGAGAAGTGCGCGCAGGGAACGGCCGCGTTCTACTACATGACGAGGTTGAAGAGCGCCCTGGCTCTTTCGCGATCGTACCTATATGGGAGACGGTTACTGAGGACGATATCATGACTCCGCGCGACGTCTTCGAGCTCATGGAGCGCGATGGATACAAGATCGACTACGGACGTGTAGCCATTGTGCGCTATCTTCAGTCTTGATTTTGACCGTCGCTGACTGCGCCTCATCAGACGGACGAGCAGGCCCCGCTTCCCGCTGCGTTAGCTCAACTCTATGACCGTGTGGCGTCTCGCTATAGTCAAGCTGGAGATTTCATCTTCAACTGCCAGATGGGCCGTGGACGGACAACGACGGGCATGGTATCGGCTTCTCTCATCGCCACCACTATGAACTGGATAGAAAGCTCTGACGTCCAGGACGCAACGCTGGGGAGCCCTGCAGACGATTACGACTACATCGAGGGAGCGTCCGAAGAGGAGGCGTATCTGCAAGGTATGGCGGTATCGTCTGATGCACGCTGCGTATGATTGACTTCGCGCAGGCGAGTATAAGAGCATATTGCAGCTCGTTGGCATTCTCTCGCACGGCAAGATCGCCAAGAAGTTAGCGGATCGTTCGATCGACCTCATGCAAGACGTGCAGAATCTGCGCAAGGCTATATACGAGTGCGTTTTTTCTCGACGGTTCTGTGAGCGTGTGACTGATAACGGCTGCAGTAACAAGCTCAAGGTCGAGACGTGCGAGAAGGGAACCAGCAAGTACCGCAAACTGTTCCACCTTGCGATCAACTATCTGTACGTCTCCTGGCTCTCTCTATGTCTCCTCATCTCACGGGACACAGATATCGCTACGCTATGCTCATCGTGTTCGCGAACTACCTGATTGAGCGTCGCGAGGATGGCAAGGAGAGCTCGTTCCCGTCCTGGCTCGCAGAGCATCGTGAGATCAAGACGATTCTCGATCGACGCTCCCTCGACTGAGCTTCGTCGGGAAAGACAATCGACGTCTTGTTCTGTAAGTTGGCACAAGTACCGATTTGGTATCCGGACCGAGCTTATGCGCTGTAATTCTGCAAAGCAATGATTGGTATATATGTATACGATAGTCTAGCCATAACGATGGGTGATAGTACAGTACACAGACGCGCCGCTACTTCGTAGGTATCGCCAGGGTCAAATCCAGCACTTCGTCCAGGGGATAGTTTAGGGAGCCATGGAACCAATGCCGTGGCCTCAGGACATTGTTCTCGTCCCGCACAACCACGCAACCGACAGGCAAGTATTGTTTGACATACATGCGACGGTTGGTTGGGTCAACATTATTCTCGCCCAGTCCGATGGCGCCAGTGGGTAACGGGCCAAGCAGGCGTTCGCAAACCTGCCAGGCATTGCGACCGTAAAGGTGTACACCCTCTGTTGCAAAACGGACTCTCCGAAGTCTCCGGATCGCCTTCCGGCGCCGTTTAACAATTCTGACACAAAAAGATCTGAGCAAGGAGTATAGGAAGGGAATGGAAGCGCGTACCTATTATTATGGAAATGGAACCCGCCGCGACGCTCAAGCGCGATTATGGCAACGGTCGTGATATCCAGCTCTGTGTGCCACGCATGCAATGCCATCAGTCGCTTGCGAGGTATCTGGCGGAGGAGCCGTCAGTGGAGTCGAATAGAATAGAACACATACGCACGCACCGCATAGATCAGAGAGGCGTCATCTATCGACAACGTGCGAGTGTCAACTGGGAGAACTTCGTTGTCAAACACAATGTCACCCTTCGGGGGATCATTGGAAGTACGAAAGTATCTAAGTGGAGGGTCGTAGTGGCGAAGTTGTAGGGGCCCTTGCAGTGATTCCTCCTGAAGCCGTATGGAAGCGACGATATCGATACCCAATTCGGAAGACCGTTTGAGTATGAAGGCCAGGAGGCTCTTAATGGAGTAGAGCTTGGTGCGTGAATTCTTGTTGGACTTGGACATCAGGGTCGCTAATTCCAAGTCCGTCAGAATGGGGTTGACCCATTTCTTGACGGCGTGTTCGGGTAGAGTCTGTTGGTTGGTGAGAGTTTGAACAATAGAGAGTATTCCCAGCCGGTTTTCGAGCCTCTTCAGGAAGAGGCTCGAAGAGGTAGGCGCTCCACTGCGCCACAATAGCCGAACACGCGGCACCATCCGACTCAACCTCGTCCATTAGAGCACTGGACACCCTCCCAAACCTGATAGGCATACTCGCCATACTCGTACGAGGCGACGCGTATAATTTTCTAGGCCTACGGTAGGGTAGTCCGTGAGGGAGAGGCCAAACTAGTCGCAGAGCGCGAAGAGCCGGCTGCTCCCACACATCAAATCGCCATCACTCGAAGACTCCGCGCGTCGAAGAGGCTCGATTTCGGCGTTGGGAATACTCTCTAATCTACCACATATAGACGACGCACTTCGGTGCCACGCGGGAAATGATGCATCGCGGGGTCCCCCGCCTTCCTTCCCACCCTCCACGCGTTCTTTTTGCAGTACGTAGTCCATGCTGCTTTACGCTCGGCGGTAGGGTCGATATTGTAACTTCCTCTCGATGAAGAGGGTAGGGGCACGTCGGGTTGATCATGGTAGTTGGCTGTCGGGGACTCGTGCCCCGCAGCGGATGAGGCATTGGGTGATGAAATCACGTTCTCGGCTGTGATCGAGCCAATGGCACTGGTCGTTGGTGGTTGTGGCGAACGCGCCTCATTCTCAGTGCGCATTACCATCGGATCGTTATCTGTAGATGACTCAGGCGACATGTCGACGGAACTAATCACGCAAAGCTATGTACTAAACAGACAACGAGGACGTATATGTAGTGGACAAGATATGTATGTGTACCCTAGTGGACACCTGTGTGATGAGGTGAGGCAAGGGCCGGGACACGATCGGAGTCGGAGTTTGTTTACGTTGATGATGACCGGAAGAAGCAAGTTGCGTTCCGTCGGAAGGCGCGAAAAATCAGGTTTTTATACTAAATCCTCTCGGAAAATGCCGGTTGTGTGAAACTGTAATGCTAGTTTCTCAGGATTCGTCAAGAGATCGAGTCGATGCATCCTTGAATCTTAAGCCCATGTGGACCTACAGCGGTTGTCATGGAACTGAGTGAGACACGCGCGGGGTTGTTCCGTCGGCTCTGTGATGTGACGTATGTAATGTACTTTGGCGAATATCTTGATGCTTGCGAAGTTTGTGCGCTGCGCTCTCTTTCATCTCTACCTCTGATGCTTGCCTTCTAAGAGCCAGCTAGTAGTCGCACCTTCCGATTCCCGAGAACTTCAACAACTAGACGTCGACAACGAGCACGACAGGAAACGTCTGCAGCGTTTCTCATGCACAGTAGCTGTCATGCTGATACGGCACCGTTATGCCGCCTGTCGCTGTGGATCTGCACGAAGTAGGTGTTTGGTGCGGCTAACGAGGGGGGAGAAAACACGATGCGATATATTTCACAAGACACTACGATTCTGTATTGATCACAGTAATATCTGCGGCATGCCTCGTTCCCTCACCCCCAGAGGTGCGGAACACCGTCGAAGTAGCGCCTACCCGAGACCGGGTTCTCCTCGAGAATGCGGGCAATCTCGGCGAGCTCTTCGCTCGTGAGCTTGATATCGCTGGTATTGATGTTGTCAATGACACGCGAGGCTTTCCTTCAACGATAATGGTCAAGTTAGCGCACAGACACAGCGTACGAGCAACGCGCAACTCACGAAGAGCCGGGAATCGGAATGACACGCTCGCCAAGGGACTGTACCCATGCGAGGCAAAGCTGGGCGGCGGTGATACCCTTCTTCTCGGCGACCTTCTTCAAGGCCTCCACAAGCTTGAAGTTGTTTGTGAGGTTCTGGAACATCATAAGACAACGTTCAATGTTGCATTTGCGCCAACATACCTCGCCCTGGAAGCGCGCGTGTCGGTTGCGGAAGTCGTTCTCCGGGAGTTCGCTGATCTCCCCGGTCAAGAAGCCACGCCCGAGTGGAGAGTACGCGACAACGGCAATGCCGAGCTCAGCGCAGGCAGCAATGACTAATCGTAGCGTCAGCGAGATATCCCACACGTCGAATTGAAAGGATTAACCTTTCTTCGTTTCTTCCTCGTACGACCAGAGGCTGACCTCGATCTCGACGGCGGCAATGGGGACCAGCTCATTCACCTCGCGGAGAGTTACGACGCTGCACTCAGATAGACCAATATGGCCGATGAGCCCCTCGTCGACGAAACTCTTGAGGACTTCGTATTGTTTGGTGAGAGGCGTGTCGCGAGTTACACGCGCGTTCTCGAACAAGTCGATCTTCTTCGTGCCGCGTAAAGCCTTGATGCAGAGCTCGACGCTGGTACGAAGTCCCTCAGGCCTAGTGAGTTTGGACCATGTGTAAGCATAAAACGTCAAAAAGTAAATGCTAGATAGACTGACGAGGGATCATAGATCTGGCTGTTGGGCTTGGTGCCACCCTTAACGCTGAGGAACACCTTATCGGCATATCCA
This sequence comes from Peniophora sp. CONT, assembly GCA_001632445.1. NCBI lineage: Eukaryota > Fungi > Basidiomycota > Agaricomycetes > Russulales > Peniophoraceae > Peniophora > Peniophora sp. CONT. The sequence continues at coordinate 16,814 of KV424493.1, read as the reverse complement.
GGGTGTTTGTCAAAGAAGCGCGCCAAGAGCTCCAGATTTCCAGTGCCGAGGTCCCGCGCGTAGAACTGAGCTATGTGACCCTTGTCAAGATCTCTGGATAGAAGTACGCTGATAAGCAGACTTACAACTGTTCAGAAGCATCTTCGATCCGGCAGGCGTGGCGTCGATAGCAGCCTTGATCGCTTCGAAAGCTTGCTCATCGGGAGTCGGACCCCAGCTACAGAGAGTGAAGTTTAGACAGGGATGTACGAATGTGGCACGGGGGAAATCTAACGCACGATAGCATCATGAGTCCCGTCTATACATCACACCGCACATATCAGTACCCAAATGAGCTTTGGATCGAATGTCGAACGTACCCCGACTTTGACGACGGATACATCCTTGGCAGAGCCGCCTAGAGTTGTAGTATGAACCATAGTCAATGTGCGCAAGTGAAATGTAGTGAACAAGAGATATAGAAGAGTGCCCGGCGAAGAGTAGCTTTATATACGCTCGCATACTATGGATCCTTGATCTACCCACGAACCAACGGTAGGTATTCAACTGGCTTTGCCGAAGGGACGCATACTCGTACTGTGTCATTTCCTGTGCATACTCGCGGGTTGTCAACCGTCATAGTCGAGCGCAAGGACTAAACGCGACGGCATCCACATTGCATCCACACGGCCACGTGTAAAGCCAACAACACGATCACATGATTATCTCGTTGTTAGAGTCGCATTTGAATCACGCAGGCCTAAATCTCACGAGTACGGCAAGGTAGAAAACCGACAGCTCGAGTATATGATAGAGAGAAATACTTACCCAATGTTGCCACCCAAACGTGAAGAGGTTGTTTAACATCCGATCTGAACTTTGGGAAAGCCGCTGACGTCTGCCGACGCCCACTGGCGCACTGCCGAGGGCCGACGGAAAGGGGTCGGCAGGGCGTCTCGGTGGACGTCGGCAGGCGTCAGCGGCTTTCCCCGAATGTTGATTCGGACTCATCGTCCTCGCTTGTTCAACGGTGTAAGTTTACACGTTGTAACTTGTCTACACAATGGTGCATGTGAACTATGACACGAGAGAACAACAAGACTCTAAGTGAATATATATGCTAATGTAGACTAGACGGAGACATCTCGCGTATAAGTGAAGTGCAAATTGCTGGCGGATGCATCTGCTTGCACCGCATTGAATCTGTGGAGATGCATCCGCCTCAGCTCTCCGGGCATCAGAGAGAGCGTCTCACGCATCCAGTACTGCAGCACATTTTCGCATCAAAGAGCGTGCTACGTCTTTGCAGATGCCTCGTGTCGCTTCGGTACTGGACATTGACTGAGTCTGGTGAACGTCAGATAGAACGGCAAGTTCCATGTATGGGGGTAAGTACTTACCGACGACAGAAGTACAGCGCGGCGAATATAATGGTTGTATGACGAGCACCCAATCATGCATGAGAATGCACTCCTCGAGCTGCATCAGGGGCCGATCGCGTATGCATGAGCGAGGATCTGGCATACGCACTTCGATAATAATTTGGGGTCGGCTGAGGTGTGAGGCCTGAGGGTCTGCGCTTACAAGGTTGTGAACGGATACCGCCACACAGAGAGGGCTAATCCATTCGGAGGTTCATGTGCCAATGTTGGCAGCTACGGGATGGCTAGCACCCAGATAGGAGAAGTACCTGATAGCTCTGCAGCACAGCCTGGAACAAAGGCCCCGTGAGGTCCATAGTCACCGGAGACCTCAGACAACACTAGATTGCCGTCGGACGCATTCGTCTGCCTATACCGCTCTGAAAGCACTTGAAAGGGTCATAAGCCGGTTACTACACCGGGTACTTCCCCAAGTGCAAATATTCAGGGCAACGGAACGGACGCAGATTCTCTAGGGGACGCCGTTCATCCGTGCGCATTGGGGAGAAGGTCGCATAGGTAAGGTGATACTGCTGTGTCATCATACTCATAGATCGCATTCGAGTTACCACGTAGCGCCGTAGCGAGTATAGCGTAGAAGTCAAGTGAGAGTAGTGAGCTCCGCGTCATGAATCTTCGGGAGGCGCATGGACATCGAGGCGCAATGCGCGCGCGACGGTGATGTCTACGCCGTATCGTGCGTTCGTGACCCAGTGAAAGCGCAACGGATGCTACCAAACAAACTGACCAAGCCAGAGAAGGATATACTGCGCATAAAGCCGTCAATTACCCCATACATCGGAAGCTTCGCGATTAGCATGTATCCATCGGATTCATTTTACGGCTCGCGAATGAGACCCACGCAACAATAGACGCTAGCACAAACGCGTTGTTGAAGCCCAGCCTCGAGCACTGTTTACTCCCGTCCGCCCTCCCAACTACCGACACCAGGCTCAAATGGCGTACACAATCACCGCCTTATGGCACAGTGTCGTATCGTATAAAGCGACGCATAAACCTCCCCAGATAGATCCTTGTCTGCGACCGCCTCTTCGTCGTTCCCTTCGCCGCACACTGAGTCTCTCGCGGCTCTAACTGTCTTTGCCACCCTTTGTCTTCCTCTATAATGTCGTCAACATCCACCATCCACAAGCGCTACTTGCATCTTACCGTGGTCGGTCTGACGGCACTCTGCATGCTGTCTACCTACATCCTCTTTCTCGTCGACTTCCCAGTCACATCGCACTACCACTCCGACGCCCCAGTCACCATCAACACACACACCAACCACCGTAGGCTCGAGCGTCTCGGACGCGTCGTTCGCCATCAGCAACTCTATCAACGCCCATCCTCTTCGAACGCATCTGCTTCCGCTACACCACCCGCTATTCCGAGTCCGAGCGCCGAGACACAGCCTCGCCTCCGACTCCAACTCACGCCGAAGCAAGAGTTCGCCGCCTTGACTTCCTTCCTCGCTGCACACGAGCAACACGCACTTCCCGCGGAGACAGAGTTGGAAGTGCCGCTAGACCCCGAGCTCATCCTGGACTTCGATCCCAGTGCGCCGCATGCGCTTGAGGAGCTGGCGCAGGTGCAGCTGGACGTGTGGCAACAGAACCCGATTGTCGTCTTCGGCAAGGTGTGTGGTTTTGTACGATATAAATGTTGTGGTCGATGCTGACGGATACCTCGCAGTCATTGCAGCCTGCGACGAGACGTCTGCGCGAGGCGTTGGCCGAGATAGACTTGCGCGTCGATGCCACGATCATCGAACTCGATACCCGCGAGGATGGGGCCATCATCGAGAACGCGCTTCGTCGTCTCGTCCCGGAATCATCGGCGGAGATTCCAGTACTGTTCCTCAACGGGCAGCACGTGCAGATGGATGTGCGCGAGCAAGGTCGGGATGCGTTGAAGGCGGCACTTGACGCGGCAGGTGCGTTGAAGAAGGTTGTACCCAGCCGTTGGCATAGGGAGCTGAGGCGGCGAGAGGCGAGGTGGTCTGGTGATGATGATTCTGCTGAGATTGAGTTGTGAGCGGTCGCTCGCGCCGGATTGACTCAAGCTATGCGGGAACATAGTTGGATGAACACGGACACTGTAGAGTATAATTAATCGACGCTGTACAAACATCACTATATTTATTAGTCATTCGTTAGTATCATCGTTCACGTTATTGTCATGCAGTCGTCCCTCTTGCAGTGCTGCGAGCAGAGGACAGGATGGGAGTATATCCGGAGTCGCTCCTGTTACTGTGTCCGTCTCAAGCAGCCGCATTCCAGGTTGCACCGGATCAGCTATGCGTAGGCCGATGAATCGATGAAGAGCGGGCCGAAGAATAAGGTCGATAGATGTGGAATGGACGACAGGAGGTGGACACATGACGCTTGGACCAGGAAGAAATAAGGATCATGACGGCGTCTCTGTTGCATCCGCGTGGTATCGTTGAGGTGTTGTCGTGGAAAGCCGGATTGGGAACAAGTGGAGATGTCCAAGCGAGGAGAACAAGGCGCGCGTTAGGCGGCAAGCAGCATCACAACTTCAACGGAGCTGAGTGTATAACAGCCTCTTGTCTACACTGCTACACGTAAGATAGCACGATGATCATTAGGCGTCTACATTCCACGGGTATGACATGGCCGGGGGAGCCAAGGAGAAAGCGCAGAACAAAAAGCGAGGAACAATAAAAGTGGGAAACTCCCACGGTCCGCCGCGCGCGCTTTCGGGAACAAGCGTCAATGCGTTGCTGGCTCTTTGTCCTGTCCGTACCACCTGTACAGCGTGTGAGGCCCATGTTGTGGATATACAAAAGCAATGGGTGATAGACCGAGCGAACTCTGTTCTTTCCCTGGGACTTCTGCCCATCGGGCCCTCCTCCGCTCTCTGCTTGCTCTCCGTCGCCGGACGACCTCTCTTTGTTCACGAATAATCTGCCCTTTGCAATGTCTGCATTCCCGCCTGCCTACGACTCGCACCCCAACGTGGGCACGACCTTGACCCCGTATCTCCAGCTCTCCCATCGTCTGTCGCTTGCATGGCTCGCGTATCCCATCCTCTCCATCGTATTCATCATCTTCCGTCTCATTCTCTCCGGCGACTCAGCACAGAACGCTGTAGACGGTGCCAAGGATGACTTGTTATCTGCATGTCTGGCAGCGCAGGAGGCTGCCGCTAGCACGGCCAGCATGCCACGATTCATGGCTCTCGCCAGCAACGAGCTCATCGTTGCGTCGACGAACGCTGCGCTGTCCGCGGCGCGCCAAGCACTTGTGCTGTCGTTGACTATCATGGAAGCCATTATCAACTTCATCATTGACACCTACCGTTCGACACTTCTGTGCTTCCTGGAGCTTATTGTCCGCGGTGCCTTGTCCATCATCATCAGCGGTCTGAAGGAGGTGAGCTCGCAATAATTTGCTGTACACTTCGCGATACTCATTTGTGCATAGGCCAGCGACTTGATCCAGTCCACTGCAAGTGGCTTGCGCACGTCTATCCAGAACGACGTGACGAGCATCAATTCCGCAATCGCATCCATCGTCAGCAAGGTCAACGACGTCAACCCGTTCGGGGACATCACCGCGCCTCAGTTTGACGTGCGTCTTCTTGATTAGCTCGATTGCTGCCAGTACTAATGCGGAATACAGGTGCCCGATCTCAGCTCTCTTGCCAACCTTACGCTTCCCAGCGACTTGACCGACGCGCTTACGTCGCTCAACTCGTCTTTGCCGAGCGTTAGCCAGCTGAAGAGTGAAGTTGATGACCTGTACGTCTACGTCTCGCATATTCGGAAATGTGTACTGATCATACAACAGCGTCGACACCCCCTTCGAGCTCGTAAAGAAGGAGATCAACGACACATTCCTCTCGTTCTCCTTCAACTCGTCCGTTCTGCCCGTTCCCGACCGTGCTTCCCTCAGCTTCTGCGACGACATGGACACTTCCACCATTGATGACCTCGGCAATGCTCTGGTCAAGATGACGCGTATCGGCATCATCATCCTCGCGGCCCTCGCGCTGCTTCTCCTGGCCGGGTCTTGCCTCTGGGAGTGGTGGCAATGGCGCACGCTCCAGAAGCACTTGCAGTACACGCGTGAGGCGTGGGCGACAGACCCCGCTGTTGTGCACACCGGACCAGAGGCTCAGCCAACCGTTAGCCTCTCGGACCACAACCTCATGATGCTCGCGGCGAGCGCGGAGCACCCTGTCCTCACTCGTATGGCGAATCAGGTCTCAACGTTCTTCCGCCTCTCTCCGAGCAAGAACATCAACCTTCGCTGGTTCCTGCACTACATCTTCCACCCGCCCGCGCTCGCCTGCTTCCTCATCGGGTTCTTCGGCCTTCTGTCAATTCAGATCCAGCTGCTGGCACTCGCACCACTCCAGGCCCATTTCCAGGACCAGGCGCAAGCTTCCGCTGCGGACTTCTCGCGCACGATCAGCAACTCGATGAACGCCAGCATGTACAATCAGTCCTCTCTGTACGCCGCAGGCGTGAACTCGCAACTCGACGAGATCCAGACGACGATCAACAACGGCCTTTTTGGCTGGGTCAACGGCACGACCACCACGCTTAACAACACCATCTCCTCGTTCTACGCGGAGGTGCAGACTTTGGTTAATGATGTGTTCGGCAACACGCCCCTCGCGCAACCCGCACAAGAGTTCATCGCTTGCTTCATCGGCTCCAAGGTCGACGCTGTCGAAAACGTTCTTACGTTCCTCAACGAGAACCTGCAAGTGAACGTTACCCGCGTTGCCCCAGACGCGCTCGTCCTCTCTCCAGACAGGATCGACGAGGCATCGCAGCCCATCGCTCGAGCGGCAGTCGGTAGCGGCAACGGTTCAGATGATGGAGGCCTCGTCGGCCGTCTTATCAACACTTACGCTGCGAGTCTCCGTAAGGAGCGCCTGATGTTCGCCATCTTCCTCGGTCTTTGGTTCCTCGTCGTCCTCGCGGGCTTCGGCGTCATCTTCTACCACTCGTACGGACGCGCTCTACTCGAACGTCGTAAGCGTCGCAAGTTCGAGCGCTCTGGCCAGCGCCAGGGCGTCGACAGCGTTGTCACTCCCTTCCGCGAGTGGAAGGAGAAGCCACAGGCCGTGCAGCTCAGCGATGCCCCTCCCCAGGTTGACCTGCGCAGCTTCACTCCCATCCCTCCGGAACCAGGTCTTGGTGCTCGTCTTGCTGGCGCCTTCGGCAAGAGCTTTGATAGCTTCTTTGACCGGGATGCCGCGCCTCCCGCACCACCACCGACCGAATCGCGCGGCCCGTCCCGCCTCGGCGCACTCTCCCGCCATCTGACACGCACGCCCTCCGATCAAGAGAAGGGCCGCGTGGACGATGCAGCGAGCCAGGGCTGGTGGCAGCGTCTGCGCTTCAGCTTCATGAATACTCGGGACCGTTCGAGCACTCCAGACTTCACGTCGGGAAAGCGCAAGAAGCCGTCTCTGACGATCTCGCCCGAGCTCGCCGAGAGCGTGCGCAACAGCAGGGTGTTGCCGGTCATCGAGACAACGTCGCCCTCTGAGGCTGCTCCGCATGAGCACATTCGCGAGAGCAGCCGTTGGAGTATCTCTCCCGCGCCTGTCGCCAAGCCATGGTTGCGTCCGATGATCACGCCCACCCAGGCTGGACCACGGCGCAAGGCGAGTGTTCCGGACGATGTTGGGCACAGTGGCTCCCTCGAAGACGTGAGCCCGATCCAGGCGCCGACCCAACCCCAACGGATGCTCGAGGTGCCCGTGGCACTGCACAATACCAGCGTCAGCTCATACCAATTCCCCGCGCCGCCCCCGCTTCCGCCCACTCAGGCTGCGCGCGCATTCCAGCCGCCACCTCGGAGGCTGCAGAACCCTCCGGGGCTCGCTCCGCCCAAGCGTACGGGTCCTGATCCCTTTGCTACGCCCTTCGATGACGATCACGTACCGAACTCGCCTGGTGGACGTTACCCTGTCATAAGCAGCCGCCCGGTGCAGCAGACACGACCTGGACAAGAACGTAACCCATTCTCAGATTATGCGCCGCGCGCATTCTGAAGATCATCACCTTCAACCCTTCCGCTTCATGACGAACTACGACATTCTCGGTTTTGACTGACGGTACTGTATATTAGTTTGCATACTTAATGATTCTCTTGGATTGTCTGCACTCCCCATCCATCTACGACGTACATGGCCTTCTGGCATTTCCCCGCTCTGCTTGCTTTGACTCAACCCTGTGTAGCATTACTGACCTTTGTGCCCCGCCATCTGGTATCGCGTACTGGTTTACGGATTGTAGCCTACTTATACAACATTCTTTGCATGTGAACACTCTCGTCATGCAGCTTGTTTCAATCGTTGACAGCGTTGCTTGTGATAGCCCTGTTTCCAGTCCCTGAAACCGTGAACATTAGCATAAGCTGGAGAGGGATAGTACGAAGTCGTGCACCTCACTTGGCACTCTTTGCCGCAATAGCTAACCTTCCCGCATCCTTTGCAAGACGGAAATGCGTGGGCAGATGGGTCCACGTAGTACTGGCATTCCTTCCAATTGCAGAAGCGTACCCGTCCTCCCTCGTATGCCAATCGCGCGTCCTCTTCGGTGATACCTGCACCTGCACCCCAGAGCACCCACCAATCAATCACTTTCTGCGTGATGGTTTCGAGAACCGAATCGCCGTAACGCTTGTATGCTGATGCTCGCAGTGCTTGGAGGATATGGTAGAACAAGAAAGGATCGATGTTATCTTCGGCAACGTGGGAGGTAAATGATTCGGGCGGACAGCCCGGCGAGTACCCATTGAAGAGGACAGCGAGGCAGCCAACAATCACTACTGTTTGAGTGTGCGAGATTAGCGTGACTTAAAATATGCATTCATCTGGACTATACTTACCGTCGATTTCAGGATCGACACCTGCGGCGTACAACGTCGCACCAAACACTATGATGTGGCCTATATCTCTTGGTTCCAGACCCATACCGGGCGTATACCCTCCGTTGGTCTTATGATATTCGTGAGCGTGTCTGATCGTTTTTAGATGGTTCTCACACAATAGTATGTGGTGCAAACGTACGCGAACACGAGAAGCGTAGCCGACCAATAGTCCCATGCACAGTCACTGGCATTATCCAGTTTACGAAGACGTGCACTAAGAGCTGGTATGATACCACTTTCTTTGAGGTGCGGTGTACAGCGATGGTCGTATATCAGCAAACGCAGTACCGTTAGCATCTGAGCTGGCGTTTGCTTTCGCCACGCGTCGGCTGTGCGGTTCTCCATCTCGACGACGAATCGCCTCAGGACAAGTTCTGCGCCGTATTCGCCTAGGATATAGTCGACAACATCAGCTTTCTTATCCATGTAGTCAGACAGGAGGTATCTGCAAGCTGCGGAAAGGGCAAAGGCGTTGTAAAGTGCGCCGTCCTCGTCCTTAGAGTACATCCATGTGAAAAACGCGAGCTGTGGGATTGCAGTCTGAGCGCCTAGAGACAGTTGTTCCCTGTTGTTCAAAAGTCAGACAGCCGGACTGCGAATTGAAAGGCACGCCACTGACTGGGAGATGTACACACTGGTTAAGGCCACCAAGCAAAGGTGCAGAGCACTGAGTGCTATGGGACTGCCGTAAGATCGAATGCGCGTACGATGCTTCCACACGGTCGCCCAGGGATCGGGATCCTCATAGTGGAGGAGTTGGTCCAGGAAAACGGTCATTTCCGACTCGATGACGACGTGTATAACGTACTGGTATACCCATAGAACCAAGGAAGGCATTCGGCCAGCGCGCTTCTAGATATATTAGAAATGAGCAATGTGTACCTGTAGAATCTTGATATACAACTTTCTTCTTGGACCTTGTATAGCCCGTCTGCCGCCAACAGCTTTCTTAGAAATGTAGGGAAGCCCGACTTGAACATGGCGTCTACACCCTCGTAATTCATGGCACGATACAAACCCCCAGGTGAGCGGCTTGTCGCCTGCATAACATTGAGCAGTTGTTCTAGATCGTTCGCAAGCTTATTGCAGAAGCCGCGAGTTTCATATATGCGATGCAGGGAGAGAGCAGCGGTGGGTACTGTCTCCGCATCCATGGTAACAGGCTGATTTAACTCTGACAAGACAAAATCTCAGGCAGTGTACTGCAAGCAGATTGATAGTATACAAGAGTAAGTTGAGTCGGGAGCGAGGGACTCAAAAGGTGCGTCGGACTGTAGGATGATGTAGGATCTCGCGATGATGAGGGTTTGAACGAAAACGCGACGATGCGGTCAGGCCCGGGCGCCTCTTGCTTTCATGCGCTCATGCCGGACTTGGGCGAAGCCGCTTGCTACCGCCTTCAACGATTGAATGGACGATGATCATCTTGCTTTCCACCACCACCTCGCGCTCTCTTAGATCCTCTGAGGCTCTTCCACTTGACGCAAGTTGAGGCGAAGATAACGCCGACTTGCACCAATGCCTCGCTGTATCGCATACTATTGCTCTGGACATGGATATGGGCACGCCACTGTCAGTACATCCGCATTCTATATCTATGCAGTGTTACTGACAGAATCTCGCAGCGTGTCAGTGCATTCGCAGCACACCTGCTCTCTCTCCCCGCCGAGACGCGTCCCACTGTGCACATAGTCTCTTCGGCCCCCGCACACGTCTTTTCCGACAGCATCGCACTGGGAGCTTATTACCGTAATTCGCTCATTGATCCCGTCGTCGTCCAACCAGTGGCGTACCGCATTGATCGCGCAAAGAGTGTGGATGCTCTCAGAACCTTCCTCGAGACGAAGGATGCACGCGTAGCAGAAGAGGCCGAATGGCTGAGGATCGTCGGTGCTGATGTGGTACTTAGCGACGCCGCCTTCCTTGCATTCTTGGCGGCAGATGTCGCGCGTTTACCATCTGTGCTTGTCACAAACTTCAGCTTCGATTCCGTATTCAGCTACCTAAATGCCCCCACCATACAACCTTCGGACGCCAACTTCCCTGAACCCGATAGACCGGTGTCCAACGATGAACTTGAGCCACTCGTCCGACACGTTTATGAGGGATACAGACGTGCCGATCTGCTACTACGGCTCCCTGGACATATACCCCTTCCTGCGTTCGAGGTCAAGCCAGCCTTGCCAGCGTCATCCTGGGTTGACTTTTCCGCGAAAATCTTCTCACAGCATGTCACTTCGACGCTATACCCGCCAACTTTCTCTCCATATCCAGCTATCCATCCCCATCTTCCCTTCACAGGACCCGATCCTCCCGCTAAACCTCTCCCGCGAGCCATTCGATCTGCGCCCCTGCTTGTGCGCCCACCGTCTTCAGATGCATATACCGCCGCGGGCCGCAGTCGCATCCTGTCAGCACTTGGTGTACCGACTAACTTACATGACCCACGGTTCACCAAGGTCCTCATTGTCAGCTTCGGCGGGCAAGTCTTCCATGTACCGAAGAGCCGCACGCCGAGCAGACCGGCTTCAATCGTCGTATCTCCGACCACGAAAGATGATGACGACCTCTCGCTCTTCACGAATGGCAAGACACCTGAATCGGGCTTTGCGGGGGATCTGAAGCGTTCCCTCACAGCCCTCGTTTCGGGAGAGAAGCGTTACTCTTCTCGATACGGAGCACGCCGTTTGCCACCGCCAGTGTTCACTCCTCGCCACATCAATGTTCCCGGCGCACCAGCACCAGCGAGTCTCCCGAACACACCTCGCAAATCGCGATTTGCGGCATCGCCGTCGATTCAGCTCATCCCGTCTTCGCCTCTGGTTGAGCGCACGATCTCGTTTTCATCGGACGAGAGTGATGAGGCACACATACTTCCAGATGATTCGTGGATTGCTATTGTATGTGGTGCAAGCACCGATGACGCTGCAACCCTTCCTCCAGGCTTCTTCGTCGCGCCGCGCGATGCTTACATGCCGGATGTCATGGCTGTTGGCGATGTGCTACTTGGAAAGCTAGGCTACGGCAGCGTCGCAGAGGCCGTGGACAGCTGCACGCCGTTCGTGTTCGTCTCGCGTCCGTTGTTCGTCGAAGAGCATGGCTTGCGACTGTACTTGGATAAGGCAGGAACGGGCGTCGAGATGGACCGTGTGGAGTACGAGGGTGGCAATTGGGCGCGTGCGGTGGCTAAGGCTTGGGAGAAGGGCGGGAGAAGGAAGGAGATGCGTAGGGCAGGGGCGCACGTGGTAGATCGGGCGAAGGAAGGCGAGGAGATGGCGAGCTATCTTATAGGATGGGTGGAGGAATGGTACAACAAGGCGAACACACCAAGTTTCGCGTAACGTATATTGGCCATTGTGATATTGCATTCATATACGGACAGTTCCTCGTGCCTGGACGCTTAAATGGCAAAGACTTTTCATTCATGTATTTGTTGTATTCTAGTACTGTACTCAAATATATATCTAGTCTTCTCTGGTGACGACACCGGATGATCCCGGTGTGGTTGCTGACGACTGTCATCGAGATATGAGTCCCACCAGGGTGATCGTCCTTGCAAACAACGACCTGCTTCTGCCAGAGTTGAATACGTTTTCGAGCGTCACGCTACTTATTAATCTTTGGGATGGCCCTCTGCCTCGCCCTGAAACCCTCCGCATGCGTGCCCATGGCTTCCATGTGATCCATAAATGCCTGCCGCTCGTCGTGCCAGCGTGTGGCGTCGCAGCCGCTATAGTCGCGAGAGAAGGCGAGAAGGTCGATACGCAGATGCTGGAGCTTGCGGGAACGGGCAAGCAATAATAGCATCTCAATCGGACAACCCTTGAAGATCCGGATGGCTGGTATGCGCAAGACCTGTAAAAGCGGGAGAAAGCCGTTTGGACCGCCATGGAGGGCTTGGACAATGCCCGCATGGTCTATCTTGGCGGACTGTCTCCCGTAAACGATATTCTTCTGCAGCGTCGAGATCTCCAATGTCTGTACACCTTTGAATGGTCCGAGCATCAAACACCAGTCCTTCGCGGGATACGCCTGATTGGTCGCGATGTGCAGTGTCTGGATAGAACCAAGGCCCAGGACGGTGGCACAGTCCGGGAGCATAGTAGCAGCGTATGATACAGGCGAGGTAGCTCCTTCAACATCGAACTCCAAACATATTAATAGCCCATGGCGCTTGAAGGCAGCAGGTAGGTTCGGATCAATGTCCGAGTACTTCGGTGGTTCATAACCATCAGCCACTGGTTTGAAGAGATACAGCTTTGGGTTGTAGTCGTAGGTGAAGTAGACGGCTGTAGCAGATGTCCCGATGCTTCTCAGGCAAGAGAGTTCTTTGATGGGCGCAGCGGGAGTCCTTGCTGGTAGATGAAGATGGACGGTAGCCTGAGGGGGCACGATAAGGAGAGGCCAGAGTGCGAAGCACTTATGCGCCAGGTCTTGCACAGAAAGCACCTCTAGCCGCGGAAAGGATATCGGTAATTGCGAAGCCTCCTCCCCGAGCTCTGGGATCGTCGCGCGAAGCTTGAGAACTCGCAAATTACGGCTTTGCCTCAGGATATTCAGAAAGTGTGCAGCAGGTGGTATCCAGTCCGGATTTGAACCATAACGCCCAGTAGTAGAAAGGCTGAGCTCCGTGAGAGTGGATGGATCAAACGGAACATACGCATTCGAGAGCGCGAGGTAACGTAGATTGGGGGTCAACATGGGTGGGCACGTATAACGGTTTGACGAAGCCAATGTCGGTCCCGGCTTGCTTGTGCTTATGTGCATAGACCTCAAAAGAGGGAGTTCGACTGCAGAGAGCTCGTCACATGTGAAGACGTTGCAGAACCCGTCGTTGGCCTTTGATTCCGAGACCCGAACTGTGCAAATTGACGCAAAATGCTCCTTCAGAAGACGCATCATAGGGGACCGGTCCAAGGGCTGTATGAAGGTTCCAACGTCGAATCTGACTGAAAGAGGAGAACCCCTGGCTCGATCGATAATCATTTTGCATAATCCAGCGTCGGGCAGAGTGAAAGCCGTAGCAGCCCAGAGCTCTCTATAGTTCAAGAGCAGGGAGCGCAGAGAGCTGCAAACTTTCGTGAGGTTGATACAATCCAGTACGCCGGACGGAAAGCTTTTGGCGAGGGCGAGTGCAACCTGCTCGATGACCTCGGGAGGCAGGCAAAGGAAAGGCACGAGCAAATTCCGTCGCTTGCGCAGTTGGTTTACGACAGATTCCTGGAGATACACAATGTTCGCATCCAGCTGCGACACAATGTCTGGGCTGCATCTGCTGCGTCTGGGAATCGTATCAAGAGTCGTATCCACGTCTGCAAGAATTTGGGCTCCAAACTCCTGGATATGACGGTGAGCGCTAAAAGCCAATGAGTGTCATTCATTTGGAGCCTATTTTCATGAACGCACTTGAGTATAGACTTAGACATGTTGGATAGGCTGTGCCCTGCACAGAGCTACGGGATGGTGGTGGTTCGAGTCAAGGTCGTGCGGCGCCACTGTGCCTGCGCGTCCAGGTATTATATATTGGTGCACCTCTATTGTTCTTCGGCATCCTCCGTCAGCACAATAATTGGCACGCTACGAGCGACCGCAGCAATGACCACATCGTATACTTCCGATCATGGTCCAAGCATGAGGACGAAAGATCGAGCCGTAGGCCAACGAACATTCGTGCGTTTCTCGTTGTCTGTTCCAATCTGCACCTTTTGTATTCACACTACAAGTTAAACCAGTCGTAATTTCTGACGGTAACCTATGCGGGTCCTACTGCGCCTTCATGAGGGTCGCCGCCATCGTCCGAGTCGGCAATTAGCCGTTGCTTCCAAAAGAGGAAACGTTCTCGAGCTTCACGCTGCTTGTCATTCAGGAGACTATCGTTTCGCTCCTCTACGAACCCTTCTGCATGCGTGCCCAAACTTTCCAATCGATCCATGAACGGCTGTCGTTCCGCTCCCCAACGCTCGGCATCACAGAGGGTATAATCCCTTGAAAAGACGAGGAGGTTGACACTTATGCGCCGGAGACTGCGAGAACGAGCAAGTGCGAATAGCATGTCGGTCGTACAGCCCGTGGAGATTTGGACGGCTTGTAAACGCAGATCTTGTAGAAACGGGAGAACATTGTCCTTATTGTCAAGGAGAGCTTGCACAAGTCCCGCGTGGTCTACTCGAGTGCGTCTCTTGCTCTTGGCGTACCCGAGTTGCTCTTCCCATGCTGAGACATCCAAAGTCTGTACGCCTCTAAACGGCTCGAGCATCGAACCCCATTCCTGTGGATCATATTTCTGATTGTTCTCAATGTGCAGGTTGCGGATAGAGTCGAGAGCCATGGTGGTGGCGCAACTCGATAATATAGAAGCGGCAGATGATGTGAGGGGGCTTATGCCCTCGAGCTCAAGCTCTAAACGTAGTAGTTCGTCCTTGAAATCGACAGGTAGTTTCGTAACGGTGCCCGTGTACTTCGACGGACCATACCCATCGGGCTTGGGTGTAAAGAGATACAGCACCAGGTCGTGGTCGTAGGTAAAGCAGGCGTCGGTAATGGATGCCCCGATGCCTCTCAAGCACGTGAGTTGCTCCATTGGATCCGTCAAGGGAGTGTCTTCAAGTTGGTGCAGATGGAGACGAATCGTCGTATGAGGAGGTATGAGGAGGAGTGACCAAAGTGTCAAACAACTGTGCGCCAGGCCTTGCATCGAAAGCATCTCCAGCTGCGGCAAAGATATCGGCAAATGCGAAACTTCCTCCTCCAGCTCTGGAATCGTCGCGCGAAGTCTGAGAACCCGCAGATGACTACTCTTCCTCAAGATATCCAAAAAATAAGCAGCAGGTGGTATCCATGCTGGAATATCATGATCCCGAACACCGGTCGAAAGACTGAGTTCTGTTAGGGTGGAGGGATCAAAGGGGACATGTGCGTTCGTGAGCGTGAGACGACGCAGATTGGGGGTCAACATGGGTGGACACGTGTAGCGGTCTGGTGTTGCCAGTCGCCACTCTGGCTGGGCAGTGCTGATGTCCATGGATATCAATCGTGGAAGTTCAACACCTGAGAGTTCGCCGCATGTAAAGGGCCACAGGCTTGGCTTGGGGCTACGGTAGGTAGTATGGGCATTGGAGTTTGACACATTGACTGTGCTGATCGATGCGAAATGCTCCCTGACAAGATATATCGCAGTAGACAAGCCTTTGCGTGGTACACCTGCATCCACAAGTTTGGCAGAAAGAGGGAAGTTTCTGGCTCTTGAGATCATCAGCTCGCAGAATCTAGCGTCGGGGAGAGTGAAGGCATCAGCAGCCCAAAGCTGGCTGTGATTTATAAGAAGAGAGCGCAGAGGACTGCAAACTCGCACAAAATTCATCCATCCCATCTGGATAGGCTTTGTCTCCGGCATGCAAGGAGGCCAGCTGTCGGCGAGAGTGACAGCAATCTTCTCGATGACCTCTGCAGGTAGGCACAGGAACACTACACGCAGATTACGGCGTCTGCGCATTTGAATCGCAACATATTCCTCAAGATACGATATGTCGGCATCGAGTTGTGACAATAGTTCTGGAATGCCGGGCCTGGCAGTGGACTCAAGCGTTGTATCCACGTCCGCAAGAAGTTTTGCGCCAAGCTCCTGAATACGGCTGGAAGCGCTGGGATACACTGGTGAGTACCATTCTTTCCGGACAAGTGTTTTGTGACGCACTTGCATGTGCTGTTTAAAGGGTTAGACATGTCAAAGTAGCAGACTGCGACCAGTGTATTGCAGGCGGAGGTGGCGGTCAGGATCAAGTCATCTCCCGGGCCGTGTCGCCGATGCCCACGCAGATTTCACGTGGCCTATATCACTGCACGGCCCCTCCGGGGCATTACCGGGACTGGGTTACACTATATGAACTGTGCAATGAACGACGAAGTACTTCTCGCATAGTATCTACACACAAGTTAAGTACATCTACTGGATACAAGCAAGTAATATACGCCCCGACGCAGTCAACAACGCCCCGCGTATTAACTCATAAATTCAATACCCCCAACCCTTCACAGTTCGGTCAACCAGTCCGTAACTTGGGCGCGATAGCCCTGGACCGGTCTTACATGTGAGGTAGCTACTAGTCCATGTGCGATAGTAATATACCATTTCGTTTCAGTCGTGCCGCCGTGCGGACTTGATGTGCATGTTAGTCGCTGTCGGTGAGTGCTGTTGAACGGCGTCCTACAATCGTCTCTAGTCGGCCCGAGCGTGACATCCCGTCTACGCAGGGTCTCGCACTTCTGGGCCTGTGCCCTCCCGTTCTCCCGCACTGTTGCCATCCCGAATGCTCTCAGAAAAACGTCCCCGCTCCCGCCCCGTCTTCTCCCTCGTTCTCCTCTCCATCCTCCTTCCTATCCCACCGCAATCGTCCCATCTCGTGCGCGAACGCCACCAGCAGCCGTATACCTTTCTCCTTGATCTTGCTAACCGCGAGAAATCTCGTTCCAGTATGCCGCATCTTACAGGTGCAAC